>WWET01010861.1:6805-17600 GCA_011038615.1 Limnodynastes dumerilii
CACCCTCATTTAACTAGCTCCCCCAGCCCACCTACACTAACCTGAACATAGGGATGCTGGGGGACGTCCCCTCCAGCGTCCCTACGGCGCTGCTACGGATGCTACGGATGCAACATCTGCCCGGCGCATGCGCAAATCGTCCTAGCGACGGCGGGCGTATGTCTGGATCAGGCCCATAGTTACAATTATACTTGGTGCCAATTGCACTATCCACATAACACCAATAACTTTATATAATGAATCCCTATGTGAATAGTTGAAAAACCAAAAGTCCTGAGGAATGAAGTTCAGTTCTCATATGCATCATATGCAACTGTACAGGTTTGTTAGTGAAAAAAAGTTCAAAAGTGTTCAAGTGCACTTGACAAATCTCAAAGATATATAGGAGGTTAAAACTGGACAAGTTGAGCAGATAGATCCAGCTTAACAATCCAAACTGGAATAAAAACAGTTTTCAAGGAGTGGTACAGAACCGAGGAGTTCTTATTGCCTGTGATTCTGCTGGAAAACAAAGCCTGAGATTCTCATACCAGCCACCCCCATGTGTTGTACATCAGCAATGGACTCCGTCTTCTGGCTCCAGCAAGACACACTTCAGCCGTAGTTGCTCACCCGTTACTTTTTTCCACACCTTTTCCACACCTTCTGATGAAACGACAGTACTGGTCGTGAAATGCCGATTTACTTACCTATTGATGAATAATCTATATGGATTTTGTTAACTCACTGTTGCATAGTCTGTGACCAAGGCAGAGACTGGACCCCTCATGCTTACTTTCTCAATCGTGTCAAACACCTCACAGGTTGGTCAAAGGATTCTCGGCACATTAATTTCTCTATTCCAATGATTTGGAGGGAACCAAATTTACTATACACCATGAGGCATATAGTTAAGACATGTTTGTGCTAAAGCTTTCAGAAAAGTTCTAACTGTAAAAAGATGAGCGACAAATGGAACCTGCAGAGCATGGTAATAATCAAAAAAGTCTTGGCGCAACATTTGAGTCTCCCCGTCAATCTTCTAAACTTCATTTAGTTACTCAAGGACAGGGGCATTTTAAAAGTGATGGAGGCCCTTGTGCATTATTTGTACATGGCCTTCCATTCCCTAAGGCCTCCATCACCCCCCCCCGCAGCACCCCTTCCATGCACCCGCGGAATTACCCCTTTTTTAAAGTATATGAGCTGGCATAACATAGAATTTGGTGCAGATTGTGTGCCATGAGGGCCCTCTCCTCTGAGGGCCCTGCACCCATCATAGACACGCCTATGCTCAAGAGGATCTAAATGACCTTGTCTAAGATTTAAACCAATACAAGCAGAATTTAAAGGCTAGCAGAACTTTTAAGCCCCAAATTAAAAAGCTGGAATATGCTTCAAAATGACATTATGTATGTTATCAAACTTAGACATAGTGGTCCCGATCCAGATCTGACCATAAGCCATAAGCTAGCAGGATGTTTCTCTGTGTGATGTGCTACCGCGCAGGCTCAGAACTAAAGTTAACTCAGTCACAGCTCATTCTTATCTGAGCGCAAGACTGGTATCTGGGGATTGTGCTCTGAGGGGCATGTAGAGATAGGGAAGGGGTGGAGGGATATAGTTAATGTACAGTAAGGGTGTGGCAAAAGCGAGTGCACCCAATCCTGGTCAGATTACAGACATAAGAAGGGTTACTTCATGTTGCTAAATTTTCACCTACTGCAGGTTATGTGTAAGTCAGGAGGGCCTCATTCTGAAACTATTTAAGTACCAGTCAGTTTGATTGTCGTTCAGGAAAATATATTAAACAGATATGGAATTGTTGCTTTTGTTTGACAGTTATAGTGATTGTGGAGCACAGTTTAAAAAATATTTATTTTTACTGTAAATTCAGTTTTCCATTGCTTTATAGACTAAACAGTACAACTGAAGCTTCCATTCTATTGGTACAGTTTTTAACCCTTTCAAACACATTATACACCCCTACACTTGCAGAGTGCATTTGGAGATGTAACAGCAAAGAGCTTGCTGCTTTGGGCCAATACGTCTGGTGCCATTGTTTACCATATATCACGTTAACTTGTGCATGTGGATTGAATGTATCAAACTGTTCATTACAACATGCAAGTATAGCACGCAGGATGTCCTGCCATTTGTGCTCTGATTTGGTTCGGGGCCAGCGAGTTTAAGGATTTCTTTGCCCTTGAAAATGGACTTGTCTTTTGCTATGATGTTTACTCTGTTATGAAAGAACTTGAGGTCATGAGTACAAAACAGAGGATTAGCATCAATTGGGAGTGGGTCAGCAGTGACTGGAAAAATCATTACTTACAGAAGCAGTGGCCAAAGCAAACTTCATTAATCCCCGGAGTAAAGAATGTTGTTAGTGCCCCACTTGTTGATCCAAAGAAAGTCTATCTGACCCCTCTCCATATAAAGCTGAGTCTTGTCAAAACATGCAAAGCACTGGATCAGTGGGGGCTTGTCTTTGCCTACTTAAGAAAGAAATTCCTGAGAGTTTGTGAGGTAGGGGCAGATCCATACTTACATGCTGCAGATGTAGTCATAACAGGGCTTCCTCAATCCCATGCCCTTCATTTAAATGGCTATCCCCGCCTATGTGGCAGAGATAGAGCCATCGTAAGGGAAGGCTCTGTCCCTTCCCCATAAGTACTGTCATATATATCTTCATTACGTATGATAATACTCACGCTAAGGGAACATCTGCTGCGCAAATGCGCAGATGTTCCCTGACAGTGAATTTATGCAAATGTCTTGCGTAAATTTACCGTTGGTCATAGGTCTAGATTTACCCTGTAAAGCTTAAAAAAAGGGATCTTTGTAGGTCCTCAAATTATAGAACTGATACTCGACGGGTCTATGGCCTGCTTAACGATGCTGAAAAAATGCATGTGAGGCTGTTAAGAGCATTTGCCAGAACTTCTTAGGGAACCATAAAGCAGACAACTACAAAAAACTGGTGGACAAATTCTAAAAATCTTACAAAAAACTGGTGGAGAATCCCTTAATAATTACAAGACCATGGAGTGTAAAATATCTCTTTAAGTCTACTTCTTGAACTACCACATGGGGGGAAATGTATTAAATTAATTTTTTTCAAAGTCGCTATTTTTGGCTGTAAAAATCGTCAAAAATGGAGCTGGGTGTGTGTGTTGATTATATTATAATCAATACCTGCTCAGAAAAAAACACGTAAAAAAAATAATAATAATAAAGAAAGCATTTAAATTGTTTTTAAATGGCCTATTTCAACAAATAATACACATGCTGCCGCATTTACTACTAGAAAGCACAGCATGCCCATGTATTAGAGGGCATGATAAGCCTTTTAGTACAATAAACAACAGCATGCCAAGGGATAATGGCATGCCACCACATATATACTATATATATACTGGCTCGATTTCTATTAGTACATACCGTCCCTCGTTTCATATTAGAAAACACTGTCCCCTGATTCCTATTAGAACATACTGTCTCCTGATTTCTATTAATAATTGTAATTTATGTCCCTCATTTTAATAATATGTGCCCCGTTGCCAAAATGATATGCTGTGTCCCGCAAATGTATACAAATATTAAAGTAATGCCTCTTTAAACATCAAAAATAAGAAAAAGAACTGAGTCTACTCAGAGATCTGAAGTCCCCATCAGAGGGTATAAATATGGGACCAGTACTTACAGGAGACATTGGGCCTGATCCAGAACAACGTTTGGAAGCGAATTTAAACGTGGCGGAGACGTAAAATCGCTGTTTAGAACGCACTGCGCATGTGCACCATAGAAAATACGCACATTAACGTAGCGTAATTGTGAACGTATGGGCCATTCACGTATGTGTCACGTAAATACTTACGTGTGGGCGTGCCAAATTTACGTTACTCCAAAATACGTCTGACATACGTGAAGTAAGCGGGGGGTGTTGTGTTATGTGTACAGTATGGGCGTGCTTAGCTGCGTAAATTCGTTCAGCCCATACGTACGTGTGCGTATGACAGCGGTTACGTTTGAAAAAGTTAAGGTAGGGTTTGGGAAGCGTATCTTGACAAAATACGTCCGTGCAAGGGGTGTGCCGAGGGGAGTGTAGCGAATTTACGCGCATGAAAATACGCTACGCGAATAAACATACAGCACACAAAGTTCTGGATCTACCCCAATAGCCGGAGGAATACAGCAGAATAAGAAGCATCACTCGCGGGAACCAGTCAGGAAGAACTGAAGCATTGGAGCCTCAATGTCACCTATTGAAGGCTTCAGAACTGTGAGTTGAATTATATTGTTTTTGTTATTTTTAATGTTTAAAGAAACATTACTTTAATCGTTATATACATTTGCGGGACACATCATTTTTAATTTGGGCAACGGGGCACACATTATTAAAAAAGTGGACATTACAGTTACAAAATGGGCCCATTATAAAGTAATAGGAATCGGAGGACAATATGTACTAATAGGAATCAGGGGACAGTGTGTATTCGGCAGCATGCCATTAACCCTTGGCATGCTACTGTTTATGGTACTGAAAGTCACAGAATGCCCATGCATTTAGGGCATGCTGTGCTTTTTAGTACTGTGGCAATGTAATGTGGCAGCATGCTAAGGGTTAATAGCATGCTGTGGTTAGCTTTACTATTATTTTTTTTTACTCCAATAGCACTTTTTTAACAGTCGCAGTCCCCACACAGAAGCAAAGATTTCTGAAATAGGGAACTACATTTTTTTGATTATTTTTTCAGAATGTGTGAGTATACTAATTGGTATACTCACCCATTCCTTTTCAGAAATGCTGCTGCTGCCGCAGGACCCAGGCAACGGGAAAGGTGAGTAACCTCTCCAGGGTCAGGTTGTGGGGAGGGGAGGGTTAGGGTCAGGCTGCAGGAGATGATGGGTTAGGGTCAGGCTGCGGTGAAGGGAGGGTTAAGGTCAGGCTGCAGGGATGGGAGAGTTAGGGTTAGGGCAATGAAAGAGGAGGGTTAGGGTTAGAATTAGGGGAAGGGTTGGGGTACTTAAAAGCCTTACTTATGCCTCATCGAGGCATAAGCAATCGAAATCCCAGCCAGTTTGAAACTGACTGGGAGAAAATGGCCCTATCCAAATAGGGCCATTCTTTCCGGGAACACACACCCCTTTTTTAATGCATTAAGATTAAAGGATTCTTTTTTTTTTTTTACTAAGGACAAGGGGCCAGATCCAGAACAACGCTTGTGAGCGAATTTATGCGTGGCAGAGACGTAAAATCGCCTGCGCATGCACGCCATAGAAAATACGCACAATAACATAGCGTAATTGTGAGCATATGGGCCATTAGCTGCGTAAATTTGTGTTGCCCATACGTACGTGTGCGTATCACTGGGGTTACATTGGCAAAAGTTAAGGTAGGGTTTGGAAAGCGTATCTTGACAAAATACATACGTTCAAGGGGTGTTTCTAGGGGATAAAATATACACACACGAAAATACGCTACACGAATAAACGTACGGCAAACGTAGTTCTGGATCTACCCCAAGGAGTGTAGCTATTTTTTTAAGCTAAATTGATACAATTGTAAGCTAAATCATGGTGATTTAACCCTTTAAAATTCACCACACAATTCTGTCGATTATAAATGCCCCCTAGTAAATCATAAGACATTTGGAAACCCAGATCGATAGAAAATCGCAACGATGGCTGACGCTTTATAAATAAAATCGTCTTTAGTAAATTTACCCCATGGACTTCCTCCCAGGCAATCTTGGAGTAATCAATTATGAGCATGGCGAACACTTCCACAAGAATATTTCTGAAATGATAAATAGATGCCAGGGCAAGTGGAGTCCAGGTATGCAGGCTGACTACAGTTGGACACATAAAAGTGATGTAAATCTTATGCATCAACATTTAATGTATGCATGTTAAGTGGGGATGGTAAGGAAGTCGGAATATTAATAGCTGAAACTATCTGGCATTGTACTACTTACATGCTTCAAACCTCCTACAGAGTGGATTCTCTTCTGCTACAGTATATGAGACACCCTTGGATTTTTGAACAGCATAAATTTCAGAGGATCCAAATGCATCCTGAAAAAGAGTTTCCCCTTGTAGGAAGACTGGATCCTGTCCATTATTATTCCCTAATCAAAAGTGTGAAGTTGTAAATAAAAACTAAAATAAAATAAAATAAAATTAAGTCTGATTATAAACAGCATTGCTAGAATTCTATTTTGTTGTTATATACTTATTTATTCTTATGTATAATAATATTGGCCCGGATTCAGATAACTCCAGTACTAATCTTCCATAACAGAATTGTTTCTGATGGTAGGGTGGAACTGAGCGTAATACATACTGTATATTACATAAGCATGATGGTATAGAGAAGGTACTCTCTATAAATCTTGCTCTCTTGCTGACTTCCTCCGCTTTAAAGTCATTCTTTCCTCTTACTGCTCTGCCCTTGCCTAAGCCAACCAAATATTCTTCAAATCTCTCATCATCTCCCAAGCATCCAACCCCCATTGCCACTTTGCCACCTTTAACACTCTCCTCTCCATGCCTCAGGCTTCCATCCCACCCTCTATATCTGCTTCCAAATTTGCCTCCTACTTCTTATCCAAAATAATCTCTATCAGAAATGACATCTTCTCCACCCTGCATCTCCCATCTCTGCCCAACTCCTCACCCCACTTCTATGCAATCATCATGAGTTTTCTTCTTTCCATCCTACAACAAGTGATGAAATTCACTCCCTTATAATATCCTCACGACCCTCAACCTGTCCTGTGGACCCTATTCACTCATACCTTCTCAAACACCTTTCTTCCACTGCCTGCTCCCATCTAGCTCACCTTTTCAATCTTTCCCTCTCATCTGGTATCTTTCCTTTCTCTTTTAATCATGCCCTTGTCTCTCCCATTCTCAAAAAACCTAATCTGGACCCTACATCCCTCTCCATCTACCGACCTTTATCCCTTCTCCCCTTCACCTCTAAACTCCTTGAGGGCTTAGTCTACCAACGTCTCATAAGCTATCTTACTGACAACTCTCTCCTGGACCCCCTCCAATCTGGTTTCCAGCCCCTCCATTCCATTGAGACTGCCCTTACCAAAGTGACCAATGATCTGTTATCTGTCAAATCCAAGGGCCACTACTCCATCCTCATCCTTCTTTATCTGTCAGCTGCTTTTGACACTGTTAACCATCCTCTTCTGCTTCAAACCTTCCGCTCTTTTGGTCTCACTTACACTGCTCTCTCTTGGTATTCCTTCTATCTCTCTGACCACACCTTCTCTGTTTCCACCCCTAGCTCATCCCCCCCCCTCCCAACTCCCTGTCGGTGTCCCCCAAGACTCTGTCCTTGGCCTGTTCCTCTTCTCCCTCTACACCTTCTCGCTGGGTTACCTTATCAGCACCTTTGGTTTAAACTACCAACTTTACGTTGATGACAATCAAATTTACCTCTCCTCCCCTGACCTCAACCCCAGTGCCTTGCACCCCTATCCATATGGATGGCCAAACGCTTTCTCAAGCTGAATATGGACAAAACAGAAATTATTGTTTTTTTCTCCCCCTAGGATTTCCTCTCCCCCCTCCATCACCATAACCATTGGTGATACCTCTGTTTCCTCATCCCCTCAAGTTCGCTGCCTAGGTGTCATCCTTGACTCCTTACTTTAATCTCTTCAAGCGTTCACTCAAAACAAACCTGTTCAGACTAGACAACCCCTCTTCCACTTAACATCCTCACTGCATCCTACATTAATGCCTTTTTTCCATTTCTTCCCTCTCTCCTCCACTCACACCAGCAGTCCACTTCCTTTACCCCCCATATGTCTTCTGTAAGTTCATCCCTCCCTTTAGTGTGTTAGCTCATGTGAGCAGAGCCCTCCATCCTAGTGTAGTTCCCTCCTCCACCACTTCCCCCTCACTTCATACCCTCTTGTCCCCCTCTGCTATCCTTTAACCCATCCCCACCTGGTGGCTCCCTCTCAACTTCTCACTGTGCTCTATCCCCTCCTCCCTGATCTACCAAACTTGACACCTTGCATTTTGCCTTCCGTTCTGTGCTTGCTTCACTTTATTCCATTTTTCGATATTATTATATTTAGATTGTATTTTATTATGTACTATGCTGTCCATCCCTGCCTTGTATGTCTGTGCTGTATTTTGATTTATTCTGTACAGCGCTGCGGACACCTTGTGGAGCCTTATAAATAAACAATAATAATAATAATAATAAGTATGCTAATTGTACAGTAAGGACTTGGTTAAGCCCTTAAGTACTATTAAGATTTCCATGCATCCTCATTTTACTTGGAGACCATACAGATATTAAGGTGGGGTCCTGCGCTCGTGAGGTAGGATCCAGTTGTGATCCAGCTTTAGACCGTTGCTGCCACTGCTCTTCGAGCTTTGAGTGCCGTGAAAGTAAGGGCCTAGATCTGGTCTAATGTGTGGATACATAGAGATAAAATAGAAAGAAGCCATGGCTTACATTTTTACTATCCATAAGGAAGCATTTGATAGTCTTAGCAGCACTGGGTAGTGCCAGAGAAGAATTCTGTATTCAGTAGCCGCTATAAAGTGTATAAATCAGTCCTTGGATTAAAATAAATCAGTTCCGTACGCCTGAATGCTGGTGCTGACCTTTTAAGTTCACAATACAGGCAAGAATAGGCATTTAAATGAAGGGTTGTAGCAGGGTAGGCCAGATTTGCATTGATCCTCATCCGTATCGGAACATATCAATGCGTAAAAGTTAAGGTAACCTTTTGGACACATGTTATATAATGTACGTTTTCTGGTTTTTGCTTGTATTTTAAATGTTGGCATTTAATTATCTGCGAGTTTTGTCTCTCATCAATATAGAGTGTGCACTACTAAAGCTTCCATCTGAACACACATACCTGTGAGTTCTTTTTCTTTTTGGTTTAAAATCTGCTTCCAAACCCGCTTAGTAAACCTGACCCCCAAATCTTACAATCCAGAAACTCTAGTTAGAATTATCAGAAGGAATTATAAGATAAATTTAGGCCCTTAGGTGTCACATAATTTAATAGAAAAATCCACCATGCTTCTTTATGAAGTAACATTTAATTAGGATCACTGTCCCTTAGAGTAGGGGTCAATTTTAAATGCCTATAATCCCTGAGGATTGGCATTATAAACATTCAAAAAATGCTTTGCTACAGGGTTTTTACATGTCAGATGACCTCTTATGTATTGAACTGATATGTTCGAAGAGACGTTGTTTTAGAGGTCTAATCTTCTTGCCCACATATTTAAGGTTGCACTTACTAATTATATGAAAAACAACATATTTTGTATTACAATTAAAGTAATGTTTAAGACGTAATGTTTACTCTCTATCACTTTGGTCATATATGGATATTCGCTACATGTTCCACAGGGGAAACAACCTGTACATTTATCTTTAGGATTTGGAATAGTAGAACATTTTTAACTCACAAGTCTGTCCTTCCAATTTTTGCCATGCTGCCAACACATTGGAGCACACTTGTACAGGGTAATGTTAAGCACATCATCAGATTTTAAGACGGATAAATGTTTATTCAAAATTTGCATTATAGCATCCAATTGTTCACAATAGTTTGTAATTAAACATCCTGCAAATCTGGACACCATCTGATCTATACCTCTAAACATTGTCAGTCTCTGGTAAGAAAAGTTCCTTTTTTTCGGATGTCCCTATTTCAAACACTCCCCACTTTAGAATTTTTTTCTTAGAATGGGTGAGTATGCCAATTGGCATACTCACCTATTCTGATTTGAAAATACCACCGCCGCCAATATCCCGCTGCCGTCGCTACCATCAGACTGCAGGGAAAGGCGAGTAAACTCTCCAGGGCACGGGGAAGAGAGGGTTAGTGTCAGGCTGCAGGGGAGGGAGGGTTAGGGTTAGGCTGCAGGGGAGAGAGGGTTAGGGTTAGGGTCAGGCTGCAGGAAAGGGAGAATTAGGGTCAGGCTGTGGAAGATGGTGGGTTAGGGTTAGGCTGCCAGGAAGGGAGGATTAGGGTTAGAATTAGGGGAAGATTGGGGTACATTTTTCCCTACTTTTCGGAGCACTGAAAGCTCGGTGCTCCATGGATCAATTGCTCTGCCTCATCAAGGCATATGTAATCGAAATCCCAGGCAGTTTGAAGCTGGCTGGGAGAAAACGGACCTATTGAAATAGGGCCGTTCTAAGTGGGGACTCACACCCACCTCTATCAAAACAATGATAACAATCTTTCAATGATGACACATAGGGGTTGATCCAGAATTACATACATGAGTGAATTTACACTAGCTTCTAGGTTAAAGCGTCCATTGGTATATACTGTGCATGCGCGTGGCAGATGTTACGCCACGTAACTAAGAGAGTAAGTGCCAGTCACGTATCATCATCGTAACTACGGACGAGGGGGTGTGCCAGTCATACGACACCCGTAATTGCGCTTCGTAGGCGGGGTGAGGCATTTAAATCGTACAGCATGGGCGTGCTTAGGTACGTAAGCACGTTTAGCCATTACGGCTGACAGGAGTTACGCTTTGAAAAGTTAAGGTAGGGTTTGGAAAGTGTAAAACGGCTAAATTACGTATGACTGAGGGGAGCGCCTAGGGGAGTGCATAGTAAATAGGCTAGCGTAAATACGCAACGCTAGGAAACATAATAGAAACATAGCTGTGGATCTGGCCCATAATGACACATACACATATTATATTGAACTGGTCGCACAAACAATATTGTTGTTTATTATCTTATCACACACAGGGAAATCCAATCTCTATCCATACAGGGGTCTTGTGCAGCAGG
>WWET01010864.1:3633-17587 GCA_011038615.1 Limnodynastes dumerilii
ATAAGTAATTATTCTACCCCTACCCCTCTCCCTAATCCTTACCCTAAGTCTCCCCTCCCTGCAGCCTAACCCTAAGTCTCCCACCCCATAGCCTAACCCTAAGTCTCCCCCCCCGCCGCAGCCTAACGCTAAGTCTCTCCCAGCAGCCTAATGCGAAGTCTCTCCCTGCAGCCAAACCCTAAGTCTCCCCCTACAGCTGGGTGGCTTTATATTACTGCAGAATTCCCAGACATTTTCAGCGATCCTGACTACTGAACAGAAGTGCAACTGGATGGTTGGAAAACAATAACTTGCACAAGTGGTGTCCTCAGGGATCTGTACTTGGACCAGTGATGATTAATATCTTTATTTAGGGTTGATACACATAGTATAGAGGGGAAGGTATGTCTGAGTTGTGGTATACAACTTATAAAGTCATTTTTGTGACATTCATATACTAGGCATACAAAAATGTACTCAGCAGAGTTAATTTACTGACACTACTAAGGTCCACAGTATTATTATTATACTGACCTTAGTGTTGTCGGAAAAAGAAGTCAGATACACTAACACTAACCCTTACTGTAACTCTCCTCTCTCTGCAGCCTAACCCTTACCCTAACTCTCCTCTCACTGCAGCCTAACCCTTACCGTAACTCTCCCCTCTCTGTAGCCTAACCCTTACCCTAACTATTCTCTCACTGCAGCCTAACCCTTACCGTAACTCTCCCCTCTCTGTAGCCTAACCCTTACCTTAACTCTCCTCTCACTGCAGCCTAACCCTTACCCTAACTCTCCTCTCACTGCAGCCTAACCCTTACCATAACTCTCCTCTTACTGCAGCCTAACCCTTACCCTAACTCTCCTCTCACTGCAACCTAACCCTTACCCTAACTCTCATCTAACTTCAGCCTACCCCTTACCGTAACTCTCCCCTCACTGCAGCCTAACCCTTACCATAACTCTCCTCTCACTGCAGCCTAACCCTTATCCTAACTCTCCTCTCACTGAAGCCTAACCCTTACCGTAACTCTCCCCTCACTGCAGCCTAACCCTTACCCTAACTCTCCTCTCACTGCAGCCTAGCCCTTACCCTAACTCTTCCCCCTCACTGCGGCCTAACCTTTACCCTAATTCTCCCCTCACTGCAGCCTAACCCTTACCGAAACTCTCCCCTCACTGCAGCCTAACCCTTACCCTAACTCTCCCCTCACTGCAGCCTAACCCTTAACCTAACTCTTCCCCCTCACTGCGGCCTAACCTTTACCCTAATTCTCCCCTCACTGCAGCCTAACCATTACTGTCTCCTTACTGCAGTCTAACTTTAACCATCCCCTAAACGCTAAACCAGGGCCGCCATCGGGTCGAGAGAGAGAGAGAGAGAGAGAGGGGGGCCCCATCAATAATCACCTTATTTCATCAGAAGCAGGTATCAGCAATATCCTACCACCAATACTTGTTGCTGGAGAGGTGTAGCAGACTGCAAAACAGCAGCCCGATGCACAGAGAAGGATATCCTTGCGTATCAGCCCGCTGTGAATCATAACAGCACTTCCACCCCCTATGTGACATCACGGGTGACATCACATAGGAAGCAGAGCACCGGGGCCTGTGGCCAAGGCCCCAAAATTCCTGGTGGCAGCCCTTGCCTAACCCTTACCCTCACCGCAGCCTAACCCTAACCATCCTTCACCGCAGCCTAATCCTATCCTAACACTAATCAAACCCTAAACTAACATTTAACATTAAGTATAATTCTCACCCGTCCATTCTGGAATTGTCCAGCAGGCATCATTGTTGAGTGCAGAACCGTCAAGCAGGCGTCCCTGTCAATTGCAGATTTGTAGATCTGGCGTCACAGTTGAGACGGCGAGAAGCAATCCAGGGGTGTCAAACCCGTCTGTCAATCAGATCCTAACACAAAGATATGTAACAGGGAAGCTTCACCAGGGGAATAAACATAATGATTGATGATATAGACTGGTGGAATGGTCAAAAGTGTTCCAAAAAATGCAAAAACATGCACCTGGGGCCTGATCCAGAGCTACGGCCGCCGTCGCTAGTACACCGGCCATAGCTGTAATGCGCATGCTCCGGGCAGATGTTGCCCGGCATCACTATGGAAATCTACGATCGGGCGTCCATAGTAGCGCCATAGGGACGCTGGAGGGGACGTCCTCCAGCGTCCTAGTAACATGGATTCCACTGCGGAGGCAATCAATGCTCTAATTGCCCAGGTCTCAAACCTAGGGCAGATGGTCCAAACACTGACGGCCAAGGTCCAATCCCAGGATCAAGCGATCGCATCCATGCGACCATCCAGTGCTCAAGCCTCGGCCTCTGCTGTTGCTACCCCTCAGGCTGGAACAGATATTAAAGTCAACCTTCCGGATCGCTTCTCCGGAGACCGTTCCCAATTTCTTCTATTTAAAGAGAGCTGCAAATGATATTTCCAGCTTAGACCCAACATTTCTGGAACCGAACATCAGAGGGTAGGGCTGGTCATCTCACTCCTACAAGATGATCCCCATGCTTGGGCGTTCACTTTGGCTCCAGAAGACCCGGCTCGCCAGAGTGTGGATGCCTTCTTTGAAGCTCTTGGACTCCTGTATGATGACCCTGATCGTCTAGCCACAGCAGAGACCAAGCTTCGAAATATACGTCAGGGGAGAATATTGCGCTGAATTTAGACGCTGGGCTCAGGACTCGGGGTGGAATGATCCCACATTGCGTAGCTAGTTCCGGGTGGGACTCTCGGAACAAATTAAGGATTCTCTGGTACAATTTCCCTCGGCTCAAAGTCTGGATGATCTCATGCATCTCTCGATCAAGGTGGATCGTCGACTGAAGGAACGTTGGATGGAGAGAGACTTTTCAACATTCTCATCCGTTCAGTTCCCAGCTGAATCTTCTACGACAGAGGAACCCATGCAAATTGGTTCTTTTCACCTAAGCAAGCAGGAGAAGACTCGACGGCGTACCCTGGATCTCTGTCTTTATTGCGGAGGAAAGGCGCATCATGCTGATAATTGTCCCAACAAAGCTTCACCGTGGGGAAATGCCTAAACCAGACGGGGATGGAAGGGCTTCGTCTGGGTTTTCACTTCATATCGTCTAAAAATTCCCTTCTTGTTCCTGTGTGTTTATTGGTGGATGGTGAGGAATGTTCTTTATCAGCGTTCATTGACAGGGGTGCTGCGGGAAACTGCATGGACGTTGAGTTTGCTCAGTCTTTGGGTATCAAGACTAAGAATATTTCATTGGCTGTAACCACCTGTGGATTGGATGGTAGACCTTTGACAGACGGAATAATCTTCAAAAGCACGGTTTCATTGAAACTTTCTATTGGAGTCTGTCATTCTGAATTCTTAGAGTTCCTCATTATTCGTTGTCCCACTGCCCGCATTGTCCTTGGTCACCCTTGGTTACAGACTCATAATCCTCGTATTGACTGGACCAGAGGTGAGATCCTTGGCTGGAGCGAGAAGTGTGCCAGAGATTGTCTCTCTCGACCTATCCGCGTAGGACTAATTAATCCTTCCACTCTTACGGTTCAATATATGGACTTCGCGGATGTTTTCTCTGATAAAGCCGCACAGGAACTACCTCCTCATCGTGCCTCTGACTGTGCCATCGATCTGACTCCAGGAGCCAAGCTCCCCAATGGGAGTCTCTACTCTACTCCCTCGCCTGAATCCATTTCCATGGATGAATATATCCGCGACAACCTTCGTAAGGGGTTCATCCGTCCTTCCAAGTCTCCAGTGGGTGCAGGATTCTTCTTTGTGGCAAAGAAAGATGGTTCTCTGAGGCCCTGCATTGATTACAGGACACTGAATAAAATCACGGTGAAGTATACCTATCCGATTCCATGCATCTCTGATTTATTCAACCAACTTAGAGGAGTAGTAATATACACCAACATTGATCTCAGAGGGGCCTACAGTTTGGTCCGAATTCGCAAGGGAGATGAATGGAAGACAGCATTTAACACCCACTCAGGACATTACGAGTACCTGGTCATGCCTTTTGGACTCTGTAACGCTCCCGCTGTTTTCCAGGACTTACTCAATGAGATCCTTAGAGACTACCTTGGAAAATACATTGTGGTATACCTCGACGATATCCTGATCTTTTCTACTGACATTACCTCACACAGGAGACACGTGCGGTTATTCCTGAGTCACCTTAGGGACAATCAACTCTTCACTAAACCCGAAAAATGCGAGTTTGAAGTGGATTCAGTCACGTTCTTGGGATACGTCATTTCTCCCAAAGGATTTTCTATGGATCCTGCTAAAGTAAAAGCCATCCTGGACTGGGTGCAACCCAGCAACTTGAAAGCTACTCAGCGCTTCCTGGGCTTCTCAAATTACTATAGAAGATTCATCAAAGGACTTTCAATCCTGGTTACTCCTATCTCGGATCTGACCAAAAAAGGGGCTGATCCCCGCAAGTGGCCGCCAGTGGCCTTCCAGGATCTCAAGCAAGCATTTATTTCTGCTCCCATTCTCCAACATCCGGATCCTGATCTTCCTTTTATTATTGAGGTTGATGCTTCGGACATGGGTGCCGATGCGGTTCTCTCTCAGCAAGATCCGCTTGATCTGAAGACCTACCCCTGTGCCTACTTTTCTAAGACGTTTTCATCTGCTGAGAGGAACTACGATGTAGGCAACAGGGAGTTGCTCGCCATCAAGATGGCGTTCGACGAGTGGAGACATTGGTTGGAGAGGGCGGCTCACACCATCGTGGTTATTACCGAACACAAGAATCTGGCCTATATCGAAGCGGCCAAGAGGTTAAACCCCTGACAGGCCAGGTGGGCCCTGTTCTTCACCAGATTCAATTTCGTGATCACCTACCTTCCCGGCTCACTAAACAAACGAGCAGATGCATTATCTCGTTCTTTTGCTACAGAACATGCTCCCACCTCTCCCCCCCCCTTCCTATTGTGCCATCTGCCTCAATTATTGTAGGGCTGACCAGAGATCTTCATTCGCTTATCCTACAATCTCAAGACCAAGGTCCTAGCCGGATTCCACACAATCGCCTTTTTGTCACACAAAATCTCAGAAAGGCCGTTCTTATGGAGATTCATGATTGTAAGACTGCTGGCCATCCTGGGGTCCAAAAGACACTGGAATTACTCTCCCGGATTGTTTGGTGGCCCAACATGAGTGGAGATGTCAAAGAATTCATCAATGCCTGTACGGTCTGCGCTCAGAATAAGTCTTCTCGGACTTTTCCAGCAGGTCTTCTTCTTCCTCTCCTTATTCCAAGACGCCCTTGGACCCACCTATCTATGGATTTAGTGACAGACTTACCTAATTCCTCTGGTAATACCACCATCTGGGTGGTAGTGGACCGATTTACCAAGATGGCTCATTTCGTACCCCTGCCTGGGTTGCCTTCGGCTCAAGAATTGACTGACCTGTTTGTGACTCATATCATCCGTCTTCACGGTATTCCTTCTGACATTGTATCCGACAGAGGGTCACAGTTTATTGCCCAGTTCTGGAGAGCTTTCTGCAAGAATCTACGCATCAATGTTAGTCTGTCATCCGGGTACCACCCACAGTCCAATGGTCAAAAACAGGTCAACCAGAATATGGAGCAATATCTGCAATGCTACACGTCAAAATTCCAGGACAACTGGACTCAGAATCTCCCGTGGGCTGAGTTCGCTTATAACAATGCCTCTCACAGTTCCACTAAAGTGTCTCCTTTTTTCTGTACTTATGGATTTCATCCACAAGCAAATTCATTTCTCCAGCCTGAGGTGGAGCATTCCTCGGACTCTCAGAAGATCGCCAAAAGAATCAAGTCTATTTGGATCAAAGTCATTCAGTCTCTTCATCAAAGTTCCATGTCTTCTAAAGCCAGATCTGACCGTTCTAGAAAAAAATCATTCCTTCAAGTTGGGTGATAAAGTCTGGTTGTCCACAAAGAATATTCTGCTCCGCCAACCCTGCAAGAAACTGGGTCCCCGCTTTATCGGACCATTCTCCATTATCAAGATAATCAATCCAGTGGCTGTCAGATTGGACCTACCACGAAATATGAGGATTCCCAGAACATTTCATGTTTCTCTGCTCAAACCATTTCATTCCTCCAAACGATTCAGATCTACACCTGGTTCTAAGCCACCTCCGGTCATTATTGATGGGCAAGAAGAATTTGAGGTGGAATCTATTCTCGACTCTAAGAAGGTCCAAGGTCAAATTCAGTACTTGGTGCATTGGAAAGGGTACGGACCCAAGGAGCGTCAGTGGATTCCTTCCAGATACCTTCATGCCAAGAAATTAAACACACAAATCGAAGGCCTGGGTCATACCCCAGTGCGAGAGACTTGCTTTATGGCTTTTTTATTTGCGTTCTTTGCAGCGTAAGCGCACACTGAGCTGAAGATTAAGGCGTTGGATCTTCCCACTTATTAAACTTTTTGTGGATTTTCCTGTAGAAAGAGAATTCTTTAACAGTTTCATATCTGTTAAAAGCTGTGATTGGTACGGAAACATTAGTATTGGAATTTTCAGTATCACTGGTATTCTGACTATCTGTTGGTCTCCAAAAAGCAGTGTCAGTCACCGCCCATCACACCGACACACCAACCAGACAGGTGAGTATGAGTGTGGGGAGTCTTAGGGTTAGTCTGCGGGGAAGGGAGTCTTGGGGTCAGGCTGCAGGAAAGGGAGTCTCTAGGGTTAGGTTGCGAGGAGGGGAGTCTCTAGGGTTAGTGTTACAGCTGCCTTCTAACGGCAAGCTGCACGCTCTGCTCCTATCCCCATTTATATCTTACCTTGCTCCAGTGATTCCCCTGCCGGCAGGCTCCTTAGCAGCAGCATCCATACTACCTCCAAACTGTGCCGCTTCTCTGTTAGCCACATGCTCTGCCTGCAGGGTTCTTATGCCTTCTGCTGCTTGTGTCACTTCCTGGGTTGGGACTGGGTTTGCTGGCCAATCACTGTGCAGCTGTCTCTATTTAGTCTCCCTCTCACTTTTCCCAGGTGCTGGTTATAGAGTCTGTTCTTCAGTTCTGTGACCTGCTGCTTACTGTGTGCCTAGTGCTTCTGCCTAGTGAACTGATTTCTGTTTGACCCACTTACCTGCCTTTGTACCTGCCTTAGTTACCTTGTGTATCCTGCCCTGGTTCTCACCCTCTTTTGTACTTACCTACCCCGCAGTACCTACCTGTCCCTTGAGTGCCTGTTCATGTTGCCTCTTCGGAGGTCCCGCTGTGTGCGTGTGTGTGCGCAAGCCCTAGTGCGTCTTGTCCAGTCTTGTGAACTTACTTCCGTCCTTCGTTCCGAGTTTAGTGTTGTTCGTAGTCTGTCGCAGTCCAGTCTCTTCTGGACCGGTTCTACTCCCTCTTACCTTACTACTCCCATTCCCTCAGTCTGGTATCCACTCCGGGTGTCCCTTTCTCTTCCTCGAGTCGGGTTCAACGGGGCCTGTCCAGGCTATCAGGCCGCAGCCAAACCCATCCCCACCATCAGGGGCTCTGGTGAAGACCCCCTGATAGTAGAGTCTCCGGGCTCCGGTAATTCACTCGGTCACTACCTCTTAATCCTCTGTGGCCGCCTCGGTACTCGCCAAGGTAAAACCGGGGCACCACTCCAGTCTACCATCTTCCCCACGACCACTCCGGTACTCTACCAGGTAAACCCGGAGTGTCGTAACAGCAATATGAAAGGGGTAGTGTTCTAGAGTTGGCCATACCTTCTGGAGCGCCAAGGAGAGGGGGTTCCTGTCCTCAGATGGCTCATATATTACAGCTGACTCCTCCCACCTGCTGGTAATGCCACCTGATCATTATCTAATCCTATAGTCCACGTAATTCCAATTAATAAAATCTATGCCCCCTTTCAAAGCCCATAATGTTGTACGTGTAGTTAAAACAGGGTGAGGAACAGCTAAACTATAGAGATGAGGTTTCATGTCATAGGTCAGGCACTATGGCAAGACTGAGCTCAGCAAGACACAAGCTAGTTATAATACATCAGCAAGGTCTCTCCCAGGCAAAGATTTCAAATCAGACCAGGGTTTCAAGCTGTGCTCTTCAAGCTCTTTAGAAGCACAAAGAAACGGGCAATGTTGACGACCGTAGACGCAGTGGTCGGCCAAGGAAACCTAGTAGATGAAAGACACGTCATGCTTACTTCCCTACGAAATCGGAAGGTGCCCAACAGTGCCATCAGCTCAGAACTGGCACACACCAGTGGGTTCACCCATCTAATCTTGGGAGAAGTCTGGCCAGAAGTGGTCTTCATGGAAAAATATTTGGAAGCATATTTCTGCATGCTCAGATATTGGATGTAATGAGTATGTTGGGACATTGTGTTTTGTTTCTTTTTATACAGATCGCCTCTGACTTGTAAAAACATGTTTGTTGGGCAATAAATTGATTGTTGGCCAATTAGAATTTATGGCGTAACATACATATATGGGAGGTTATCCTTTTTTTGATTTTTTTTATCCTTTATTTTAGTACACAGCGTACAGACAATTGGCACAGAGCGTTGTTATACATTCAGCAATGAGTACATTGTGACACCACATGACAAGGAAGAATGATATGAGATTTATGGTAAGAAAACACAAATTAAATAATGTTGTTTTGTCCGTCTCTCTGGTACAAAAACACCAGTTTACAAAAATACAATACAATATTATTTGTTTATTACTATTTTTTTCAATTGCATGTTTACACTGTTCTGCTGTGTTACCTCAACCACCTCAGATGAAAGGATATTCCACTTATCAACTACCCTTTCAGTAAAGTAATATTTCCACACATTTCCTCTAAACCTTACACCCTCCAGTTTATACACATGCCCTCGTGTTCTATTACACCTCTTCCTTTTAATAATGTCCCCATCCTGTATTTGGTTACACCTCTTGTTATACAGATGTGTCCAGTTAAACCTTTTCCGTCTTAATTTGGAATGATGGAACTTATAAAAAAAAATTAGTTCTGTATATGTACAGGCTGGAAGGAGCTTACAGGAGGTGGAGAGAACACCATCTACCACTGAGAGGACCCTATGGTGATCATCTCATAGTCAAGCATTTTATAGTGAATTGAGAATGCCCTCTGGAGCAGTGGGGAGCACTGAAGTGGATAACTCCAGTCCTCCTCATTAAACTCTCCACTGAGTCTTGTCTTATAATGTGTGGCCTACTATCATACCAGGGCCCACAGCCACCCTTACACACACTCCACCCTGCCGGCTGTGGACAATGCTAAGTTTAATGTTAGTTACACCACTGCTCCCTCTATAGTCTAACCTAGGTTTATCCAGCCATAGGAAATTTGATACACTACTCCCAGCAGTAGCTGTCTGTTAATTGTGATGAGTTTCCCCTAGGGAAAGGTCTCAATATTGGTGCCACTCACCCACCTCACCTGCTGGAAGCAATAATCCTGGCTGAAGAGAGAGGGGCTGCACAGATTGACAAGTGGCCTTTGCAGCTGATTGGTTGCACTGGCCTCTTGTCAGTCTCTGCATTCTTGACAGGAGGCCCATGCAGCTAGCTGACTGGCTGTAGAAACTTTGGTCAGTAGTGTGTGACTCCTCCAGCTCCTGGTCCGAGTTTTCCTGTCTCACTGACTCTATCATTACTGGCCAGCGTAACAGTAATATAGTAATATAGTAATGGAAACCCAGGATCTCTCGCAGAGTGAAGATCTTACATTACTTTATCACTTCTGTACTTGCTGTTAATTATGGAATATGATAGATGGGGAAACTCCGGCCAGGAGGTGAAGGTACAGGTCCTATCATTGAAAATGGCCGCACACTACTAAATATTGGGAGCTTGCTGCTTGGGGAGCCAAACAATAAAATTATTGGACCCTAGAATATGTGGACTGATTATTGGGTGGTAGAAATCTATCCCGTCCACGCACTAGAGCCACAATTGGTCCTCTCGCCCAATAATTGGATGATTAGACCAATAAACGCTGTAGCATGTGACCTGCTTAAACTACTGATTTCTCCACAATATCTCCTAGAGACTGGAACAGCCCTTCCTCCCCCAAATCCTCAGGGGCCACACAGGAAGCATTCATTCAAATAGCCACCTAACATGATAAATGCCTCATACACAGCTGTTCTATAACTCCCCAGGGACAGGACAGTGTAGTATATGAATAATATATTCCCAATCACTAATCACCACACCCTGGCATCTACTTACAGATTACTATGATTAGTAAGTAAATAATAGGGTGCGGTGTAAGTTCTAAATCATCCAGAAAACTAGGCTGTGTGCAAGGAGGAAGAGGACATCGCTGAATGATGGAAACCATTGCTGATCTTGTAATAACAGTATATTGTGCTTACCCAGATGTAGGTATTTTCCAGACTCCCCAAAGTCACTTTATTAAGGTACTGTACATATGTTTTCCTGTTTGTTAATGGGAATATTTGAATCAGCCAATCACAGAACAGCAAGTGAGTAAATTAACAACAGCAGACATGGGCAAGAGGTTCAGGTGTTGTTTAGACCAAGGGCCAGATTTAATAAATTGTGGAAAAAGGAAAAGTGGAGATGTTGCCCATAGCAACCAATCAGATTCTAGCTCTCACTATACTATTACATACAAGAGCAGGCCTGGCCAACCTGTGGCTCTCTACGTGTCATGAAACTACAATTCCCAGCATGCTTTGTCAGGTATCAGCTATGTCTGTGCAGCTAAAGCATACTGGGACTCGTAGTTTCGCAACACCTGGAGAGCTACAGGTTGGCCAGGCCTGTACCAGAGACTGTCAGCTAGATTCTGATTGGTTGTTTACACATAAATTGGCATCCATTTTCCATCTTTGCGTTTTATACATTGCTTTCAACATCTGCATAAATTGACACCTTTTATTCAATATGTAGACTGTAAAATCAGGGACGCCTCCATACACATCCCTGCACAGATGCTCATTCACTGCATAGTGCTGGCGGGTGGGGGGCTGGCTTCATGAATGTGTTATTCTAGAGCAGCTGTATCTAGCCCATGCTTGCTGTACAGCAGGGCCGTCTTTTCCACTGGGCAGTTTGGGCTAGTGCCCAAGGGTCCCCACACATCAAGGGGCCCTTCAACAGAGACCAGCAATAGCCCACACTGCTTAGTAGAAAAACGGCCCTGTCTATTTTATCCCCCCTCCTTCAACTTTTGTTTCTAGACAGGCAGCCACAATGAGTGTTTCTTCTGACTTTCCCTGGGAGGACGTTCTTCCGCTCCTCTGCCTCCCCCTTCTGACAGCCTGGATTTTTTACTCTGCCTACACGAGCAGAGGGGGCGGATTTTCCTATTGACACTGCAGGCAGAGGATCCACAGAGCTGAAGGAAGGAAGGAAGTGCAGGAGGCAAAGTTATGGTGCTGGTGCTGGAGCAGGTAAGGTAAAAGACTGGAGTGGGGATTGTGTGGAGAGGAAGATGCCAGAAGGGGGGAAATGTGTAATATGTAAAGCACTTATTGGACACCAGTATATTGGGTACAAGCAGGTATTGGGTACAAGCACTTATTGGACACCAGTATATTGGGTACAAGCAGGTATTGGGTACAAGCACTTATTGGACACCAGTATATTGGGTACAAGCAGGTATTGGGTACAAGCACTTATTGGACACCAGTATATTGGGTACAAGCAGGTATTGGGTACAAGCACTTATTGGACACCAGTATATTGGGTACAAGCAGGTATTGGGTACAAGCACTTATTGGACACCAGTATATTGGGTACAAGCAGGTATTGGGTACAAGCACTTATTGGACACCAGTATATTGGGTACAAGCAGGTATTGGGTACAAGCACTTATTGGACACCAGTATATTGGGTACAAGCAGGTATTGGGTACAAGCACTTATTGGACACCAGTATATTGGGTACAAGCAGGTATTGGGTACAAGCACTTATTGGACACCAGTATATTGGGTACAAGCAGGTATTGGGTACAAGCACTTATTGGACACCAGTATATTGGGTACAAGCAGGTATTGGGTACAAGCACTTATTGGACACCAGTATATTGGGTACAAGCAGGTATTGGGTACAAGCACTTATTGGACACCAGTATATTGGGTACAAGCAGGTATTGGGTACAAGCACTTATTGGACACCAGTATATTGGGTACAAGCAGGTATTGGGTACAAGCACTTATTGGACACCAGTATATTGGGTACAAGCAGGTATTGGGTACAAGCACTTATTGGACACCAGTATATTGGGTACAAGCAGGTATTGGGTACAAGCACTTATTGGACACCAGTATATTGGGTACAAGCAGGTATTGGGTACAAGCACTTATTGGACACCAGTATATTGGGTACAAGCAGGTATTGGGTACAAGCACTTATTGGACACCAGTATATTGGGTACAAGCAGGTATTGGGTACAAGCACTTATTGGACACCAGTATATTGGGTACAAGCAGGTATTGGGTACAAGCACTTATTGGACACCAGTATATTGGGTACAAGCAGGTATTGGGTACAAGCACTTATTGGACACCAGTATATTGGGTACAAGCAGGTATTGGGTACAAGCACTTATTGGACACCAGTATATTGGGTACAAGCAGGTATTGGGTACAAGCACTTATTGGACACCAGTATATTGGGTACAAGCAGGTATTGGGTACAAGCACTTATTGGACACCAGTATATTGGGTACAAGCAGGTATTGGGTACAAGCACTTATTGGACACCAGTATATTGGGTACAAGCAGGTATTGGGTACAAGCACTTATTGGACACCAGTATATTGGGTACAAGCAGGTATTGGGTACAAGCACTTATTGGACACCAGTATATTGGGTACAAGCAGGTATTGGGTACAAGCACTTATTGGACACCAGTATATTGGGTACAAGCAGGTATTGGGTACAAGCACTTATTGGACACCAGTATATTGGGTACAAGCAGGTATTGGGTACAAGCACTTATTGGACACCAGTATATTGGGTACAAGCAGGTATTGGGTACAAGCACTTATTGGACACCAGTATATTGGGTACAAGCAGGTATTGGGTACAAGCACTTATTGGACACCAGTATATTGGGTACAAGCAGGTATTGGGTACAAGCACTTATTGGACACCAGTATATTGGGTACAAGCAGGTATTGGGTACAAGCACTTATTGGACACCAGTATATTGGGTACAAGCAGGTATTGGGTACAAGCACTTATTGGACACCAGTATATTGGGTACAAGCAGGTATTGGGTACAAGCACTTATTGGACACCAGTATATTGGGTACAAGCAGGTATTGGGTACAAGCACTTATTGGACACCAGTATATTGGGTACAAGCAGGTATTGGGTACAAGCACTTATTGGACACCAGTATATTGGGTACAAGCAGGTATTGGGTACAAGCACTTATTGGACACCAGTATATTGGGTACAAGCAGGTATTGGGTACAAGCACTTATTGGACACCAGTATATTGGGTACAAGCAGGTATTGGGTACAAGCACTTATTGGACACCAGTATATTGGGTACAAGCAGGTATTGGGTACAAGCAGGTATTGGACACAAGTATATTGGGTACAAGCAGGTATTGGGTACAAGCAGGTATTGGGTACAAGCAGGTATTGGGTACAAGCAGGTATTGGGTACAAGCAGGTATTGGGTACAAGCAGGTATTGGGTACAAGCACTTATTGGACACCAGTATATTGGGTACAAGCAGGTATTGGGTACAAGCAGGTATTGGACACAAGTATATTGGGTACAAGCAGGTATTGGGTACAAGCAGGTATTGGGTACAAGCAAGTATTGGGTATAAGCAGGTACTGGGAACAAGCAGGTATTGGGTATAATCAGGTATTGGGTATAATCAGGTATTGGGTACAAGCAAGTATTAAGTAGTTGAGGGACTGAGGATATATTTACCACTGCGACAATGCCTTGACAATTTTTGACATTGATAAAGCGGCTGTATCAATGGCAAAGGTTTTTAAATAAAGAAT
>WWET01010868.1:2445-14341 GCA_011038615.1 Limnodynastes dumerilii
TTTATTTATTTATTTATTTATATTTTTTTTTTACACAGACGCGACACGCAGTTCAGCATTGATACAATTGTATCCATGCTGTAACCAAAGAATTAGAAGGATCACCTTTGCTGATCCTTCTAATTCAATGACTACAGCATGCCTGCACGGTGCAGACATGCCGAATTTAGGATTTTTCAGCACTAAAACACATGTCTGTTATACAGACATGTGTTTTAATGCTCGCGATCGGCACAAAAACATAAAATCGCATCTCTAGAGATGCGAATTTATGTCTTGTGAATTCAATGCGATTTCACCGCGAATCGGTGAAATCGCATTTAGTGAATTAGAAACATCCTATGTTTCTAATTGAAAAAGTCGGGACCGCGATTTGCGGACCCGCGAATAAAAAATTACTAAATTCACGTGATTTTTTGCTTAGTGAATCGCCTTTGGCGAATTTTAAGCTAAAAATCACGTGAATTTTAGCAATTCGAGCTTAGTGAATGAGGCCCATGGAACGGATTTGTGGTTTCAGCTGTATCCTTACCAAAGGTATTATTGTCGCCCGTCAGTGCTTGACGTCATACTGTTTACTTTCAGAAGTTGTGACAATAAGTTTTTGGGATTCCTTATGTACATAGGAGTGGAGAGTGTGGACATCTTGTCACAGCCCCCTAAGCATGGTAACGTCACACGAATGGTTTAGGGGTTTTCTCACATAAACTTGTATTATAACTGAGCAACAATAAAGCATTTCCAAGTGACTGATTCAAAATAACCATAAGTGACTAATATGGTTGGTACATTATTTGTTACTCTGATTTAAATCATATTTATTGGTGTTGACATTATAGTGTGAGAGAAATCATTAGACTTTGAAAGCAAAAAAAATACTCTACAAATTTGTTTCCAGACCATTTAACATTGGCATAACCTAAATAAAAGCACTTCGATGTGGCCCCTATAATCAGGATCATATTAAGGCGTATTAAGACATCAGCATGAGTTCTTTTGAAACTTTCTTTTGTATCAGAATGAGAAGGAATGTTCCTTTTTTCCATGCAAAGTAAAAACAATTTAAAGCACAATAAGACTATAAAGTTTGGTAAGCTAAGAAATAAGATGCTATTCTCTGTAAAAACAGGAGCATCTTAATAACATGAGAAATGGCTTACTTTATGAATGGAAGGAACCCCTTCACAATTTAACTCCACTTACTAATGTCTTTCTATTGGCTCTTCTGGAATGTACGTTTATATTTACTTACTGTAAGTGGTTTAAAAAAAAGACAAACACACAGTTTGCAGTTTAACGATACTCCGGATGGGGAAAAGCATATAGGAACTATCAAAAATTTCCATTTTTATTAAATTGGCAAACATGCAAGCTGAGCTGTGCGCTCATTATTGTCTATAGTTTACCCCCTGAAAATTGTATTACTTGAGCTACTGAAAGAATTTTGTTGAGACTTGCTTAACGCTTCTATTGCTGGAATATTATAATGTATGAGGATGACAAATTGTTAATCTATGCCACTAACAAAGCAATAAAGATTAAATCCTGTTTTATTTTGTGTATTGATTTATTCACTCTGCCATAGAGATTTATAGAGATATTACATGTATATACATCATCCATTATCACATGGAATCATTTTTTATGTGCTGTACAGCCCTACAGTAACTGCAAACAATTATTTCTCCTTCATTTATACACAGAGCAAAGCTCATTCCTTATGTAGGAACTTATGCAATTGAAAAGCTATTACATTATACCACAGCGGCGGTGTGGATGCTGGCTCAGACTCTCTGTGCGGGTGATGGGGGCCACTCCCCTCACTTGCACAGTCTTCTGTGGGTGTGGTTTGCCGGTGCGATGATCTGTTTTGTGAGAGGCCATTAAGTGGCAGTGGAATGTCAAGTGGCAGAAATTTCCGGCAGACTCCATCTTCAACAGTGGAGGTGCTGTTACTCCGGGAGTCAGGAAGATTTCTACACTGACAGGTAAGCATTTAGGGCCGTATTCATAGATCCGTTTTTTAAAAGTACGCGATTATACGCATGTAACAAGCCAACACCTACCAACACCCCCAACACCTATGACACTCCTCTCTCACGGCCGTGCAATCGTAGACTTACACCTCCATAGACTACCTCCAACTTTACATGTGTGCATACCTGCGTATATGTCTGCCGTACGTGTGATTCTATGTAACCGCGCCCTCAAAGACTCATTTATATGCCCCCACACCCTCTTTCACGTAACTTTTCAGGTACGTATTTCAACCCCGCCCCACCGTACGTATGTCCCCAAGTGCGATTCACATGACCGTGCCTAAAGCATTTACGTGCGTATATTCTACGTAACTTACGTAACTATAACTACTACGCATGCGTGGTTAAACCATAACTAAATATACGGACACAACTCCATGTGAAAACGCAACCGCATCCCTCCTCTGTGAAATGACCTATAACTTAAGATTTAATGGGGGCACTTCAGAAGTGTGGAGAGTGTGGCATAAGGCTGCCATGCCTGCACTATATAATTGTAAAGTGCCCTAGAGAAACAGTCATTGTAAAATGATGTTCTGCTGGCTCTAAGCTGAACGAGTATATCCAAGTTCAGATTACTGCTGTTTGAAGTTATGGGATCAATCATCAATTTTAGTTTGAAGTGAGCCCTGATGGCTCACGGTGGCCATCTGTTTTCTACAGTCAGCCACACTATATCGAAGCAGCTAACACATTTTATAACATTGTTCTCTTACTTCCAACCAGCAGAATTTAGCACAGACATAATGCCTGCTTTATGCAAACTGAGGGAATATCACTGACAGGGTAGTGATTGCAGAAGGAAGGAGAAAAGCGTCAAATCTTATTAAACTGGACTTCCGGTGGGCGGACCGCTCGAGGCGGCCGCGTTTTTACGAGGGCTCCTCTCCCCGTGGTATAACGCCGCTTTATATATCGTCTCGCGGGCGGAAAATTGACTTTCAAGGCGGGGGAACACCTAGAGGATAAGTCGCAGGCAAGGAGGCTGCATTGCTCCGGCTCCCTGCGGTATATTTTCTTGCCACCGAAAGTCCGGCCGGCAAAAGGGCGCGAACGGCGGCCATTTTGGATGACAGACAGCGGGGGTCTTGGAGACGCGGTGAACGCTGCCTAATACCCTGTGACCTGCTTTACTGTACCACAGATTGGCTCCTGCAGCACACCTCCAGAGGGATAGGACTGTTTATCATTACCAGTATACTGGTGGGTGCCTGCGGGGCGCGGAGCGGAGCTGGCCGGTGGCATATCAGACGGCAGCCCTAGCCTCCCTCTGCATCAGTGATAGCCATACAGCTCAGACACAGCACATACAGGAGCCCCTGGCTTGCTTGATTTGGTGGAAAGAAGGGGTGAGCAGTGATACCTTCAGTCCTATTGTGAAGAAGACGGCAGCCCTCCCTCTGCATCAGTGATAGCCATACAGCTCAGACACAGCACATACAGGAGCCCCTGGCTTGCTTGATTTGGTGGAAAGGAAAGAAGAGCAGTGATACCTTCAGTCCTATTGTGAAGGGCTAGCGTGTTATGCCTAAGACCTTGCCCCCCTACCCATGTGTATGTCTTTCTCTGAAACACCAGCCATTTGAATGGATTAAATCACTGGGCCACTAGATATCTTCCAGACTCTTGTAGCCTGCAGATCTGAGAAGGCTCCCAATACTCCCTGGCTTGCTTGATCTGGTGGAAAGAAGGGGTGAGCAGTGATACCTTTGGTCCTATTGTGAAGTGCTAGCGTGTTGTGCCTGAGACCTTGCCCCCCTACCCATGTGTATCTCTTTCTCTGAAACACCAGTCATTCGAATGGAATAAATCACTGGGCCACTGGATATCTCCCAGACCCTTATAGCCTGCAGATCTGGGAAAGCCCTTAATACCTGGACTTTATATTGGGGACAGTTCTATATAATAACCTTATCAAGGTGAAGTTTTCTTCCAGTTTAAGCACGGCCACAACTTTGCAGGCTCCCTACACCATCCCTGATACCTGTCTGCAGATAAACCAACGCCTGCTGGCCGGAGAGGAGACAGACAAGGGAGGCCTACACAAAGCACATCCAGTTGAAGTTACCCATAGATCTGCCCCAGGGACTCTTGCCTGTTCTTTACGAACTGTGGACATTATTGAACGCGAAACATCCATCAGGCGCCTCACTGGCACTCCTCTGGGGACCCACCCGCTTATTCTACTGTGGCCGCAGCGGATTGGGGCGGCGGGATCACTGCCTCCCTGGTCTGCCCCTCTTGGAGGCATACGGCCCACCTTGCTTATTGGGACACTTCTGGCGAGGGGTTCCGACTTCGATGATAAGTAACTGCTTATTATTCTGAACCGTTCTTTTTTTTTTTTTTTCTCTCTGTACCCCCTATTATTCTTGTTTAGATAGACCTTTATAGAAGTTGATTACCTGTCTTGAGGGTCTCTGCTGCAGTACTACTATTGCTAAATGTAATTCTGCCTCTTACCCCTTGTCTTAATACTCTCTATAACTGGTAGAAATATGTGTTAGGAACTGTCTTTATATGTGGTGACCTTCTTTACATATCACAGTTGTGGGCATGAAATGCTTTTTAGGGCCTGCAGAGGACAATAGAATGGGGAAGCTACGCAATACACAAGCAGCAGCTGCTGCCCCCCGTAATAGCCCACCATCCCCTAAAAACCCTGCTAAAGACACACCTCCTGTGTCATCTCAACATGACGCTCCGGACTCCATTCCGTCCGCAGCAGACACAGCAAAAGAACTCTCTACTTATTTACTTCCCATGTTGGAGCAAAAGCTCTTACCTGTCATAGAAGCTAAATTTGATGCGTTACAGACTAGTTTTAATAACGCCATATCCACAATGGAGGCAAACACAAAGCGCATAGTTACACTTGAGCAACGCGTAAGCAGAGACATGATGGGGGATACTGGGTACTGGGGAGACATGATGGGGGATGCTGTGTGCTGGATACACATGCTGGGGATACTGGGAGCTGGATACACATGATGGCGGATGCTGGGTTCTGAATACACATGATGGGGATACTGGGTGCTGGAGAGACAGGATGGGGGATATATATATGTATAGTGGAGACTAGGACACTATTGTATAGTGGTGACTATGATTTGCTTTGTTTTTGGTTACAATTGTGTTGTATGATGACACTTACTATAATCTAGGATGGTCACTGGTGTCAATTTCAAACTGTTAACCAGAAGGGCGCAAAATTAAAGTTCGCAGGGAGGCGCCGAACACCCTAGCACCGGCCCTGGCCATATCCACAATGGAGGCAAACACAAAGCGCATAGTTACTCTTGAGCAACGCGTAAGCGATGTGGATGATGCCCAACTTACCCTCCAAAATACCGTCCAGCAGCAAACCCAAAAGATTACTATCTTAGAGGAAAAGATTGATGACCTCGAGAATCGCAGCAGGCGAAATAACATTCGGTTCATCGGTATCCCTGAGCTGATAAAACCCCCCGACCTGGTTAACTACTTACGCAACGACCTCCTTGCTGCCCTCAACATGGGTAGTACCTCACAAAATGTGATCATAGAGATCAGGTAATGGGGAAAGGCCTCACGCGGTTATAGCCCGATTTCTGAATTATCAGGATAAGGAACGTATCTTGAGGGCGTATCGTGCTACTCCAGAGGTTAAGGTCGGGGGTAACAAAATACTACTATTCCAAGATTTCTCTGCCCAGGTTTCGCAGCGCAGGAGGGAGTTTGCACCAGTGTGTAGGGCCCTTTATGATTCCCATTTTAAGTTTACGCTTGCTTTTCCTGCTACCTTAAGGGTCCAGCATAATGGGCAGCAGCACATTTTTACTAATGCCAGAGAGGCGAGAGATTTCGTCTCCAAAGTAGACATGCCTCACGCACAATCCACGCGCCCCACTTAACTTCATCACTTCAATCACCTAGGTCACCACTCACGCTGCCTACTTGTAAACCTGATTATAAGTGGTCCAGCAACATCTCTTATAGATGTTACAATTATTATTGTTAAGTTTGTTAGTTTAATGTTTATCATGCCCACAGTTTTGGGCAATGTTTTTGAACTGGAGGAAAAGTTGGAAAATGAAACCATTGGTCTCAGACTGTATTGGTCATTTTTGTGTTCTCATATTTGTGTAGGTTACTTGTTGAGTAGGGATGACTCCCCACAATCGCTGGGAGAGGCGGTGTTATTCAATTCCTGGATGGCCCCTGGGCAGGTAACAAAGACAAATAAAGGTTGTATATTGCTATATTGTAGCGATGCGCTTCCACCCCTTGGGTTGATACCGGCCGGCTTAACACACATGGCAGTTTTCTTTAATGGCTGACATTAACACTCCTATACCACAATTTCCCACAGACGGATCTAGACCCCCACAATTAAAGGTGCTCTCGTGGAATGTTGGGGGCCTTAATTCCCCCATTAAACGTAGGCGAGTATTGACTCACCTCAAATCCTTACTACCGGACATAACGTTTCTACAGGAGACACACTGGTCTGACCCTACAAACACCTTAAAAGCCACATGGATTGGTGAATGCCTTAAGGCTAATCACACCTCCAAAAACAGAGGTGTGGCGATCCTCTTCCATAGAAATCTACAGTATCAAATAACACACCAAATCATAGATCCACATGGAAGGTTTATCCTGGTGGAGATCTCTTTAGGTGTTGAATCATATACACTCCTAAATGTGTATGCGCCAAACTCTCCACAGCGGGAATTTTTCCAGCAATTATCTCAAACCCTGCTCCAGAGAACGGGCACACATCTGATTGTTGGTGGGGACTTAAACACTGTAGCAGACCCTGCCATGGACAGATCCTCATCCCCCGAGCCACATCTTCCTCTTTCCCGAGATCATTTGCACTTTCTCAAATCTATGCACGCCATCTCTGATCCGTGGAGAATACAACATCCCACGGATAGAACTTATACATTTCACTCCTCAGTACATCACACATTCTCACGAATTGATTACTTGTTTATTAGTGATAATTTATTCCCTAAACTACTAGATACAGATATACATACCATACTGATTTCAGACCACGCACCTATTTCAGTAAGCCTACAACTTTCTCAGTTACAACCACAGTACCGCCCATGGCGTTTCCCATCACACTTATATCATTCGGAGGAATTCAATGATTATTTAAATGCCAAGTGGACAGAATATGAGTGGTGCAATTCTGAGCATAAAACTAGCCCTATCTTATATTGGGAGACGGCTAAAGCAGTGCTCCGCGGGCATATTATCTCGTACACGAGCAAAAAACGCAGAGACTTCACTACAAAATACAACCAATTGCACACAGAAGTAAATAGACTATTCCGAATATATTCCCTAGACCCATCGGCTGACAATTTTTCTGTATACAAAACCACTAGACAATTATTGGAAAGCCTTCTCTTGTCGCAGGCGCAATTAAATCAAGAGTATCAGAAGAGCAAGTTTTTCAGGTGGGGAAATAAATCTGGCAAACTCCTAGCCAATCTCACAAAATCATATAAAAAAAAGACGCAGATCACCAATATTAAGGACCCTCGCACCAACATCTCGCACACTCTTAGCACAGACATTCAATCTGCATTTCACAAATATTATTCCTCCCTATATACCGCCAAACCAGAATATCCAGACCTCCATAGCATAATCCTGCAAAAAGCCAGTCTACCTAAATTAACTAGCTCCCAAGTGGAATTGCTAGATTCCGGTATTTCGGAAATCGAAGTGAAATCCGCAATTTCCGCTTTAAATAACGGAAAATCCCCTGGACCGGATAGGTATTCAGCGGAATTTTATAAGATTTTAAAACCCAAACTGGCTCCAGCTCTGACATCTCTGTTTCAGCACCTTCACTCTGCTAGCCCTACATACCCCACATTTAATCAAGCATACACTATTCTCTTGCTAAAACCGAAAAAACCAGCGGACATGATCACATCATACAGGCCCATCACACTTTTGAACCAGGACTTTAAGTTACTGGCGAAGATCATAGCGAACCGCCTTCAATCCATCTTACCTTCTCTTTTATCGCCCCACCAAATGGGGTTTGTCCATGGCAGGTTCTCTGTAAAGGCAGTCAGGACAGCAGTCGCAGCCATAGTGGCGTCCAGGCATTCAAGACATCTGGGCGAACAGAACATGCTATTAAGTCTGGACGCCGAAAAGGCCTTTGATCAGATTTCCTGGGCACATTTGCGGAGGATCTTTGACCAGAGGGCTTTTGGAGAAAAATTCATACATTTTATTAATTTTATATACACCACACCGGTCACACAATTACTAGTTAATGGCAGCTACACAGAACCAGTGCATATGTCCAGGGGAACGCATCAAGGTTGTCCCTTATCACCCCTATTATTCAACCTCAATTGCTAGTTAATGGCAGCTACACAGAACCAGTGCATATGTCCAGGGGAACGCATCAAGGTTGTCCCTTATCACCCCTATTATTCAACCTGGCACTTGACCCCCTGCTTAGAATCCTCCAAAACTCCCCAGACTTTAAGGGCATTAAGGTGGGTTCCAATACTACCAAAATTACAGCCTTTGCCGACGATTTGCTACTCTATGTGTCTAATCCCAGAGACTCCCTAGTCAAAATCTTCAATATTATCGAAGAATTTGGGAAAATCTCTGGTTTTGTTATAAATCAGGCGAAGTCGGAGGCATTAGGGCTGGGGCATTCCACCTGTCCATCGTGGCATAACAAGTTCCAGGTTCGGTGGGCAAAGTACTCGCTAACGTACTTGGGACTCCAGCTACCTAAAAACCACTTCTTGTTATACGAGGCTAATGTGAGTAAGGTCATTAGAGAAATTACCAACACTTTAAAACAATGGAAAACGCTTCCCTTGTCATTTTCGGGCAGGGCAAGCATTATCAAGATGATTCTTTTCCCGAAAATACTATATCCCCTACAGATGTTGCCAATTCTCTTTCCAGCTAGGGATGAAAAATGTCTAAATAAAGAATTTAGGGGGTTTATATGGAATGGTGGGAGATCCAAGATTGCGCTGGCTAAATTGCAACAAAGACCAGTTGATGGGGGGCTGAACTTCCCCAATATTAAACGCTATAGCCAGGCAAGCCACATGCGCATCGTCAGGGATTGGCTCCATGGTACAGGCTGCTATTCCAACACCCTGCTGGAACAATCTTTTATTCCCAATCTCTCCCTAGTGTCTTTCTTACATTGTAAAAAATTAGACATTCCATCTGACGTGGTCGACAACCCCTTATTAATGTCGGTGAGAGCAACATGGAGAGCAATACGCAAATCTAAAGGTTTGAATAGTCGATACTCTCTCTTTCTCCCTCTATTAAAAAACCCAGAATTCCAGAGGGGTAAAGCGGAATATCCCTTTACTAGATGGCCTGCAATGCGTTTGAAATGTCTCAGGGACTTTGTGATTCCCAGAAGAGCACAAATAATGTCTCTCACACAAATTCAAGAAAATTATGGGATACCGGCGCACTACCATTTTGCATTACAGCAGGCGCTACACTATACGAAGTCCGTGACCCAGCATTTTACATCACTGGACTGGAATAATGACTTAGACAATCTGTTAGCGAAACCCATGACGGAGAGAGGCACGATTTCCCTGCACTATCACTACTTGAGGGACAAGTTAGATTACTCCACTATCCCACAGGGTCTGACCCATTGGACGGATATTTTCCCCACTTTAACAACAGAACAAATCCTAGAAACATTACAACTCTCTGTTTCTACGCTGAAGGCCAGTACATATAGAGATGATATTATGTATTTTTCATAGGGGTTACTTGTCTCCGCATAGGAGATTTCAAATGGGGCTTACTGAGTCACATCAATGCTTAAAGTGCGGAAGCCCAGTGGCGTCCCTTTTCCACTGTTTTTGGGAGTGCCCCCATATCCGTCATTTTTGGAGGGTAATTCACTCTTTTATTACATCTCAGTTACTAGAAGGGGTACCTCTCACACCGGAGTGGGCGATCCTTGGGATACTTGATACTACGACCCAAATTACCAGGCAGAGCAAACAAATGTTTCTGTTGCTATCGGCCGTAGCTAGAAAATGTATCCTGCAGCAATGGATACACCCTCAACCACCCACACTGACTCTATTCCAAAACAAGCTGTATTATCTTTTCCGTATGGAATGGTTAGAGGCTACCCTGGCGAAGAAAAAACAAGTGAAAAGGTTTTTCAAAATATGGTCAAATTATATTAACACTTTAAACCCATCTCTCAAGCGGCAGATACACACCTGTTTTAAAGATAACCCCTGGTATGAGACCAGGTATCTGCTAGGTGACCCCCCAATATCTCTGGAATTATTAGGCGCCTCAGAAAACACGCCGGTGTGGGAGACACACGCTTTGTGAATCAAATCGCCCAGGGGCCACCACCCGCCTAGAACAATAAAGTATAGTAATGGAAGCAATAATACTAATATTGATATAACTGCCTGTATGAAACTGAGCAATGTGTTTGAATTGCCAAATGGGTTGTATTGCATGATCTTCTATGCAACAAAGTATTCCAAGTTTTGTATGTATATGCTCTTACTGTGTTGAATCCCCTTTGCAAGGGTGATTTAGTTTCACTGAATGACCATGTGTTCAATAATATGCTATGTACAATGTACTGTTCCAATGGTGATGTTAATAAAAAAATATTATAAAAAAAAAAATCTTATTAAACTGGGTAATAATAGACAGAAAACTAAAAGAAAAGACTAGATCAGTTTGAAGGTATACCCCAATCCAGAACGAGGGCAGGGGAGTCTGTTGTTGAGCTCAGAGCTGCAGAATTGACGTCCATAACCTTAATTTAGAAAGTGAGAGAATTAAGATCAGAGAAAGGACTTAAGAGGAGCACAAAAAGACTTAATAGGAAAGAGCTATATCAGAGGAGCAAAGAAGTATGGAAAACAAGGTTAACTAGCTGTTTTCTTGTCAAAGTGCTGGCCAGCTGCCTGATTCCAATCCCTGTACACAGATACTGTTAGCATTTGTTAGCAGATAGGGACATTTTATTATCCTTCTCACGGTTTATACACTAAGAATTTTAGAGGTACAAATGTACAAATGACTTCACTAAGTAGAGATGTAGTCTGTCGTTGTCTTTAAAGTAAGTTATTCCTCCATCATATATTACCATTATAAACAGTGTAAATGTTATCTGCTTCAATTTATGACATATAATTATTTGTAAAGGTCACAGTCTGACAAGTAAAAAGTTGGTTTAAATCAGCACTTTTTCTCAGCTCTGCTCAAGGTGACTCTATGTGTTGCATTCTCCAGCAACCTGCACAGAGCCAGAGAAGAAGCTTAATGCAAGAGCCAACTCCTGAGGGTATATAATCCTGTCATATACAGAATCCCCAGTACGTTCCTGAGTACAGTTGTCATGGTCTTGCCAAGATTTCTCATTTGCCTTGATTATTGTTAATGTTTATATTGTTATAACTGCCTTCTGTGTTTGCCCAGTTTGTTTCACAAACCAAAAATATCAGTACGGGAACACAGTATATACAGTAATGAACACAGTATAGTTCACATAGACAACATTCCACGGGGGTAGGGGCGGATCCAAAACCATGCTTAAATTCCAGGCATTCACCTCCAGAAAGGAAGGAAAGGAGAAACATATGGAACTTGAGATCCTCAATTCTGTAAATGCAACGGGAGTGCCCTACATGCAGAACTCTACATTAAGGGGTCCATTTACTATCATTAGCGCATCGGGCACTAATTAAAGCAGCCAGACTCGCTGCACCTCACAGCGAGTCTGGCAGGACCATGGGTAGTATTTACTAATACTTACCCCCCCCCCCCCCCCCCAAGCGTCCCCTAATGGTCGG
>WWET01010870.1:4758-17562 GCA_011038615.1 Limnodynastes dumerilii
TATACTTGTGACAAATGAATACTTTCAATAAAAAAATGTGTACAATTTAAAAAAATATAATAAATGTCTTACCTACTTTTTCCATAGTGTTGCCAGTCTTCTATTGATAACAAGGATGGTACCTTTGGAAATGGCACTCGTTGTGTTTGACTGAGCTCAGTTATAGCTATCCCAAAATCAGGGAAATCTCTGCCATGCATGGTAGTGGCACCTGCTGGGAAATGTTGAAGGCGGCTTCTGAAATGATTAATCCTTTGTTTACTTACCAATTATCAGCTAATGGCTGCCTACAGAAATCATAATGGAGATGACGACACCTATTCAATATCCTACAGTAAGAGTTTATGGCTCATCCTGTGTATTGAATTGGTGATGTCAGCTCCATTGTATGATCTCTGCAGGAATATAGCATCCGCTAAAAGGTAAATAAACAAAGTTTTAATGATTTACTAATGGGCTGCAATGTAACATTTCCACCATGTTGCAAAGTGATCATCTTAGAATGAAAAGCTGTATCTGATTTCCACTATACAAGTGGAGAAAAAGACATAAGTAAGGAAAAGGTTAATATACAAATGTAATAGAATAACAATGCACACATTAAGCTTCATTCAAAATAAAGGAAAGGCTACTATTGGTAGTAGAGATGGCGCCTCTGGAAACAGGTCCTGGCCTTTGCTGCAGTCTTGGTAGGGATGTCATTTATTAGATTTGGAAGATATATGCGGAGGGAAGGATAGAATAGAGGCAATGGTTAATACACATGCAATTAAAAAAATCTATTAATAATGCTTATTTATATAGTGCCACAAATTGTCTGCAACAATTTAAAGAGAATATTAGACATTCACTTCAGACCCTGCCCCTATTGGAGCTACGTACTAAGGACCATAACACGTTTATACATACTTACACATACACTAGAGTTAATTTAGTCTGCAGCCAATTAACCTACCTGTATGTTTTTGGCATGTGTGAGAAAACCAGAGGGAGGGAGCACCCAGTGGAAACCCATGCAGACACAGGGAGAACATTCAACTCTGCACAGATAAGGCATGCGCCCTCCAGATGTTACGCTAGAGTTACGATTGTAACCCTAGCGTGGCAGAAATCGTTCAGAAATGGGCTGTGCTTCCCCTATGCCTGCTAAAGTGGGTGGGGGGAAGCATGCAAAATTTATATTGTGCCGTAAGCCTACCTTAAAGTGCGAACCACTGATCCGCCCGAGCAATTTAAGGTAGGCTTATGGCAGCATATGGAAAGAGGGTGGTTTTTGGCGCTAACAGTATTATGGGTAATGTATGTTGGGGTGGGGCGAGGATGCTGGTCCTTAGATCTGTCTCCAATAAAAGACAGAGGATACTGTAGTGGAAAAAAGGAGGTTTTTAGGGACTGATAGGGCTCAGGCCAAATGTATAGTATGTGGATGTGTTACTCTAGATATGTGAGGAAGATTTGGAAGGGAGCTGGAGGTGTTGGACATGCAGTGGTGTGGAGGCTGGAATTGTACAGATAGTACAAAATGTTCCTTTAGGAACAGATGGGTAGTTTAACAATGTTCATTAATAGTCTGTAGAGTCTTAAATGGTGATGTACAGAGGTGGTATGCTTTGGCGGTCCACTTGTATCCGCAGGAGTTGGTGGAGTGAGGGTTCCGGTGGGTGGGGTAGAGAGACACAAAGCAAGAACACACTAGTACATTAACATAGATTAAACAGCAGGAGTAAATAAGTGGGAATGCACTTGTGTGTCTTGCTATGTTGCATATAACGTTGTCTTTGCAGCGTTGATGTGTTCTGTTTAGGAGAAGATCCTTAGTTGTTGTCCTGTGGTAGGGCTAGGAGACAAGAGGGCAGCAGATCCCTAGTGCATTACCAGGTGGAGGAAAAGAAGGGAGGGGGGAGAGGTATTCTACTAGCCTCTATACAGAGGGGAGAGAACTGCTGCTGTTTTGTGGTCCGTAGTGTGGTGTTGCTTGTTCCACGTGGTCTCTGCCGGGCGCTGTGGTGTGACGTGTCTTCAGTCGCGACTAGGAGACAGGAGAGTAGCGTGCGCCTGTGCGGTTACTCAGTGGATTGGAGATGGGGTGGGGAGGTAGTGAGCTCACCTGGCCCGCGTCTTGGGTATTTAGCGGTGGAGAGGTACAGTAGAAAGCCCTCCGGTCGTCTGGGTGCAGTGGTTTGGTGTCTGTAGCGGTGTGGGGATTCGTGCAGGTCTCGTGATGAGTACCCAGGAGGCGCCGCGGCGTCCCCGTGGTCTCGCGAGATCACAGATGTAAGAGGGAAGATGGCAGTAGGATCAAGGAAGAAGTCTGGCCGGACAGTTTTGAAGTCTGATAGTTATTTAATCAAAATAAACTTCTATAAAAACAATGTGTGGAGCATACAATAGGGGCCAACGCGTTTCGTCACGCAAAGTGACTTTATCAAGGGTGTGTGTATCTACGGAATAGGGGTGTTATATATAGTGGAGGCGGGAGTTGATTGGTGGTTATTGAGTGAGAGTTGATTGGTGGTTACTGCGTGAAATGGTGATATCGCAAGGGTATGCAGTCCCCGCTTAGAAAATCGCTATTTCGAAAGTCTCTATTTCGACCACTAAATTGCGAATTTTTGCTATTCCGAATGTTGACTATTTCGGATTTTCTCTATTTCTACCAATCCCTATTTCGAATGTAATACTTTACGAAACATGCACATTTCGAATATATTTCTATTTCGAATTTTGCATTTTCGAATGTTCTATATTGCGAATATTCTCTATTTCTATAGATTCATTTCCATAAAACTCCCTATTTAGAATATGTTTCTATTTCGATATTTCTATTTTCGAATTCTCTCTATAGCTATTCTTTTCAATTTCGATGTTATCCATTTCTACATTTCCCTATTTCAAATTCTGTTTATATTTCTAGTGTTTTTATTAATAAATAAATAAATATATATCTATTTGCAGTGTTGATATAAATAAAGAAAGAAAGAAAGAGCTAAATAAATATATATATAAATAAATAAATAAAGTATAATAAACCTATAAAAATAACCATTAATGATAACAATCATAATAATAAATAAATGTAATAAATAAAAACAATTATCAATAACTGAATAGCAGTTAACATTGTGCGAAATTTTCGCACCTTTGCTAATGCTAAACTCCCGCCCAGAACGGCCATTTTAGAATTGAAAATGCCATTTTATATTCGAAAAAACCATTTTAGATTCGAAAATGGCGCGTGCTGAGAGGTTCAGCAAATTAGAGCTGCTGATCCTGGTCCGTAAGATGGACCAGCTGGGTCAAGGACAGCACTCTAATGCTAAAAAAAAGAGGCAGGCCTACCTCTCAGCGCGGCGCCTAATTCGCCACAGGACCGGCCAGCGGCGCCACCTGGGCCAGCTACAGCGCCGCTGGTCCGACCTCTGCAGGAGGCAGCCAGCCTGTCTAGCCAGGCTGTGGAGGACCATCGGTCTGTCTGTCTGTCTGTCTGTTTTTCTGTCTCTGTCTGTCTGTCTTTCTGTGTCTGTCTGTCTGTCTGTCTCATATCTATCTGTCTGTCTGTCTGTCTATCTATCTAATGTATATGTCATGTACGTAATCAAATAATACTTTTATTTATTTATTTAGTTATTTATTTATTAGTTTTTTATTGTTATATTTTATCAAATGCATTTTTATATATATTAATTATTATTATTATTATGATTATTATTATTATTACTAATAATTTATTTTTGATTTTAATTATTTTTTTTTTCTTTTAGGAGCTATCCAGAGAAGGAGAGGAGAACCTCCTCCGCCATCTCTCTCCTCCTCCGCCTCCTCCTCCTCTTCTTCTTCTTCTTCTTCTTCTTCTGCTGCTGCATCCTCAGCCTCTCCTGCCCATCCCCCCTCTCCCGCCTATTCCCCCTCTCCCGCCCCTTACCTGTCCTCCTCCTCTCACACCCATTCCCCCTCCCGTCCCTTTTCCCCTGCCTCTCCCTCTCCACCAGCCGGGGGGCCCGGGTCAGCCGGACCTGAATTTGCCGGGAGTGCAGCGGGTTTCAGTGAGTATATGATGCATTTTAAAGTATTATAATACTTTGTGTGCCCGATTCAATTGCCGGGGATATTTTCAAAAAGATTGCGTCTGAAAAAATACGACGCCTTCGCCGGCAATTGAACGGTAAAAATTGGTTGATTCAATGTATTTTTTTAACGCTTTGCTAAAACAGAACATCACAAATCACCTCCTGCTAGCAGGAAGTACCCGGCGCTAATGACAGGTTATTGGCCAGTATTGTTACATAATATGAATTCTATACCTTCCAGGACAAATTTCTTGAATTCTAAATTTACCTCCTGCAGGTATGTATCCACTGCTCTCAGGCCCTGCTTGTGTTCTATTATGGTATAAAGAGATGATACATCTGCTGTTACCAATGTGTCCCCATTATCCCAAATAGTTTGTTCTAATTTCTGTATGACTTGTACACTGTCTTTGGTACATGATGGGGTATTCTGTACTAGTGGTTGCAATGTATAGTCTATAGATTCTGAGAGTCTGGATGTAATCGAATCAATGCCTGCCACAAGGGGGGTTGATGGAGTCTTTATGGATCTTTGGTAGGATGTAGAGGACTGGTATGACTGGTTCAAATAGGGTTAGGAATTTTTTCTCTTTCTCTGATATAGCTTCCTGTTCATAGTACTTATTAATAAAATGTTGATACATATCGGTTATCCTCTTTGTAGGGTTATTTTTCCATTTTTCATATGTATTACTGTAACTGAGTTGTCTATGGACCTCCTGCAGGGGCGTATCTAGGGTAAATGGAACCTGGGGCAAATCTCAAAAATGCCCCCCCCCCCCACTCGTGAAAAAAAAGTCTCACACAATTTTTGGTTTAAACCATTTATTAAATATAGTTAATAAACCATTATATGGCTACATATATGTATAACCAGTTTTGTTGTTTTATTGAAAGCAAAGTATTGTAATATTTTACATTAATAACATTGCATGACAGTCACCACATAATATACATATCTCAAAGATATCATGGATACAAGCTGCATAACAGTATGTTTAGAAGCATCATCATGCAGTTAATAAAAAATTACGCCACAAATATTTGTAATGTTGTATATTTTATATCAAAGAATAAATGTAAAATGTAATAAGTTAACAGTACTCTGAGTTCTTGTTCATCAATGAGGAAGTCTTTACAACAATAATAGAGAGCAAGGTTAACCAACCAAATAGCCTAAAAATATATACAAAAATATTTGAGATTTTGAATCTCTAACACATTGTACTTCTGATCAGTGAGCTGTTTAAAAGTTCCTCAGGCTGAGTTGCGCATTTTGCTTAAATTCTAATGGTATAGATCTGAATTAAACCCAATATGGTATGCAACAATATCAGATAGATAAACACAGAAATAATAAATATACTGTATAACCAGTTACCTCCCCTCAAGCGCTGGCTGATAAGGTATGTGCAATACCTAAAACCACGACAACAAAAACAACTGCACTGGAGAGAATTGTAGATAAAAGTATATGAAAAACCAATGGTCCAGATACTACAAAATGTATTAAGTTCTAAAAACATAAAACATACATACACTAAAACTTGATTGAAATATAATACAAATAATTGAAATATGAATATCCAAGGCTTTGTAAATGAATGAGAATAGAGATCCACTAACACAATGAGGCACACAGCCTGCAGAGAGCCACCCTAGGACATGAATGAGGGGGGCCTGAATGGTAGCTGGATTACCACTGTGTGTAATCCTGATAGGTAGAACTCAACAATGTCCAGAGGAAATTTTGATACAAAGTGCCCACTATGTAGTTGACTGATTAATTCAGATGTAAACTTGACAGTAGATGTATAGAAATACCATTAAAAGTTATGGATAGCATTGATAGTCACTACAATCTGCATAAACATTGGAACATTACAGGCACAGAGGTGTCACAATTGATGGTATAGGTCAAAAGTAATAGATCTGAATTAATGAAAAACATACTAGTAAAAGTCTTCAAAAGGGTATACATCTTGACAAGTTCTCTACATAAGCCCTGTGTTTTCATCAGGAGTGTAATGAATAAAAAAAAATGGTGATAGAAAGGTGACTAAAGAGTGTGGCATCCATATAGGCTTAAAAATAAACCTGCAAGAGATATCCAGACGGGTGTGTCCCTAGGACTTCTCAATCTGCTCATATTATTTATGAAATGGAGATATTTAAAGTTGCACTAGAATGTCTTAAGTAAGAATTTCAAGCTGATACCATATAGTTTGAGACAAATTATGCAGCAGTACTTTAGTGGGATGGAGAATTGTAAAGGTTTTACAAACAGAATTTTTTTCACTTTAGTTTTCTTTGCAACCTCTAGCCAGTATATAAGAAAAATAAAAAATATTTTTTTATTCAAGCAGGCACCAGCAGCACTTTTTTAAAGCTATAATTAAATTTACAGTACTGTGCATAAAAGTTTAGGCAGGTGTTGGAAAAAAGTCGAAAAACAATTCTTGCAATAATAATTCTTAATACTTTAAGTGACTGAACAGAACAAATCCATTTTTGTAGGCACGCTTGCACACAGCAACTCGCTTGGGAGGTTGTTCCAACAAACTTCTTGTGGATGTATGTTTGCTCAACTTCTTCTGTCTCTTCATGTAGCTCTAGACAGACTAAGTGAAAGTAGTTCATAATGACACTGGCTGCATGTATGGGCTCATTTTACTGCTACAGAATAAATTCATAGCCAATCAGACACCTCCCATATGGTTGTGCATGATGGATAAGTACCTGCCTGAATATTACTGGTTTCAACTGGTTTCTGCCACTTCTCAAATGATGGAACAGCAGGACATGTTACATGATAGAAGGTAGAGTTCCTTGCACGTTTTGGCATCATTTCAGTAAATGGAGTTGTGGATTTGGTCAGGGGTAATGGTGTCCACTGAGAAATACAGGAAGGTACTTACCCATCAAGAAATACCATCAGGGAGGTGTGATTGGTAGCAAATATATTCTGTAGCAGATCAAATACATATAGCCAATTACATTATGCTGCAGATAGTTAAGAAAAAAGAATAAGTAGTCCAGGTATGGCCGATAGAGCTGTGGTCTTAACAGTATTTCATTTCATTATCCTGTCTGGAATTACATGAAAAACATAAGGATATGAGCAAGTGAACATCAATAGAAGGTCTGTTTGAAACAATCTCCCTGACGCTTAAAATAAACACCTCTATTATTAACAATAAATGCTTTTAAGTATTAAACACACCTGCCAAAAACATTTACAAGTTACAGTTTAATAGAAAGCAATAAGTTGTAATACTATAAATAAATTTTTCTAACTTTCGCAGATGCAAACTGATCAATAAGATCATCAAAATGTGTACTTTCTGTTTCCTCACGCTCAATGCTGAGCAAAGCTAAAGCGGACAGTCTCTCTTGCCCCATTGAAGCTCTCAAATATGATAATATCAATTTCAGCTTACTAAAGGAACGCTCACAGCTGGCAATTGAAACTGCAATAATAAACATCATCTGAACAGCAACTCTTAAATTTGGAAAAACACTTTCATCTCCATACTGAACAATAAATTTTAGTAGCTCGACAGGTTATGAAATTTGGACATTTGGTCGAGTTTTCATAAGCATCTTACAATCCATTATTTCTTCAAAAACCTGCAAACTATCAATATCTGTGTTGTAAAATTGACCAAGGTTAACACAACTCTTCTTTAGAATGTCACTGCTGCTGCTTTCAGTGAACTCCATTATTAATCCCTTAACATCTAAGAGAAAGCCAAATTTGGAATCCAGATCATGAAGACGGACAAATCTTTTTTCCATTTCATTATGGAGACGATCAATGCTCTCTTTTAATATTCTATTCATTTCTTCTGCAGCTGTAAGAATTTTTTTTTACCCCTGCTTGAATAGAATCATTGACCAACGATTCACGGTTGCTGTTAAAATATTCTTGAAGAGCTTATATATCAAAAGCAGCATCATGAAAGTTCATTGTAGGATCTTGGAGTCTTTTTTGAACACGATCAATTCGAAGAAGAATGGTATGCCAAAATGGTAGCAAACAGAAAAATTCAAAAGTTAACATTCGATTAAATGACTGCAGCGCATCACCCCTTGTATCAGCATTTTTGTTTTGGTCATCACCCATGTTTTGCAACAGTTCTAAAAGGTGTTTGTGAACTGGTTTCACAGCCTCTGTTCTGGCACTCCTTCGAGTATCAGACTCTGATTTCACCACTCTTGGCATAACTTCTTTTAGCTTTTGCCAACGTAGAGTCAAACGAAAAAGAAAAAAAAGAATAGAGGGAGCCAATTGTATTAAAAAAAAATTAACCATCAGTGCATTATGGCCTGCTGCATGTACTCCTGCCAAATTAAGAGAATGGTTATCACAATTAACAAAATAATTCTCTGTTGAACACCACTTTTATAACCTGCCATAACTGCAGCATTGTCATAGCATTGACAACGGCAGTCTTCAAGAGGCATTTTGTCCTTTTGCAGTCGTTCAGTAATAATTTCTACAATGCTTTCTGCATTCTTTTCTTTTAATAGAATAAATCCAAGGAAAGATTCCTTGACATGAATTGTTTTTTTTTTTCAAAATCAAGATCAAGGTAACAAACTATTTGTGACAATTGTTCTCAAAGTGCTTGGTCTGGAGTTAAATCAAACATGAGACCATAATATTTAGCTTTATGGATATTTTTTTATAATTTATTGCGCACTACAGAAGCCATCAGCTGAATAAATTCATTCTGTACTAATGGAGATAAATAAGAAGTGCCTCCAGGGTGATTTTCAACATTATTTAAATGATTTTTCATGACAGGATCGAAGACAGATAAAAATTTTACTAACCCAAGGAAATTACCACTATTGCTATCTTCTTCCTGTCTGAGGGATTCCCTGTGACCACGTATTGCTAGGTTCTGAGTTACCAAAAACTTTATGCAATGCAGAATTCGGAACAAAATCTCTCGCCAACGTTGTTTTTCTGATGCTATTTGATTTTGAAGATCTATGTCTATGATTCCTCTATTATCTAAAATATTTCTCTCTTATTTCCTTCCACTGCGTGAAACAGCAACAATGATTATTACTGTTTTCATGTTTTCCAAACCTTTCTGGTGCCTTCCAGTTAGTGACACCATTTTCCAATTCCAGTGAAGATTTCTTTTCACTTTTGGAAAATAGTAAACAGCAAAAACAAAAGGCTGCTTTTTTTAATGGAGAATAGACCAGCCATGTGTGCCAAACTTCCTCTCCATATCCATTTCCTAACTTCCTTTTGAACCAACTTTTGTTCATTGATCGCTTTTGTGTTGGAAGAAATGGACCATCACTATTTTGGAAATACTTGGATCCCTTTCTTATCATTTCAACTCTAAGTGCATCTGATAAAATGACTTTTTTTGATATGTTATGAAATGTCAAGTAACCAATGTCATAACAGCTAATTATTTTCTGCTGCCCTTCACAAACCTTTGATCCATCTACTTGTACTTCTGACTCACAGAGTGCTGTTAACTGTTCTGACTGATCAACTGTTAACTGTTCTTCTGACTGATCAACTGTTAACTGTTCTTCTGACTGATCAACTGTTAACTCTACTTCAGGCTCATTATCAGAGACTGTTAACTGGTGTTCAGGTTCCTTATCACAGAGTGGGAACTGGACTTCAGGCGCATTATCACAGACTGTTAAATCAAACACAGAATTGCTGTCTGGATAGTCTACACTAGTGGATGCTGCAGAGGAAGTTAATGTTTTTTGCTTTTCAATAAAGGACTTCATAAATATACTTGACTTGTTAGCCTCGTTTTCTTTCATTTTCATTTTTTTCCTAAATTCAGCTCCACTAAGCTTCTTCTTTGTAAATCTTTTCATTGTTGAGTTCCTAGTTTTAAAGGGTAAATTATAATTGGTAGGTATAATTGAGTGCATATAAGAATATTCTATACCTTATGTTACTAACATCTATTTATAAATGTAATCTACCATCCTGTTGTATAAAATGTACTAACTTTAAAAAAATTTAAATACAAAACACAAAAGTGTAAAGAACAGGGCATAGGAGTTACAATAGGAAGTATTGTTATTTGCAAAGTGCATTACTATGCTAGAATGAAGATGTATTTCATTTAAGGCTACACATGCAACATCAATATTGTGCAACCAAAAAATAAATAAATCATACATGATATATGTCACCCATACATGGGTACAATATAAATCCATTTTGTGTGCAGTGAAGACACTCAAAAGGGGGAAGACTGTCAACAATTTACCCAAGTCTATCCTATAATCCAACGTGTTTTCTAGCTAAAAATATTGTACTGGATCCAGACTCCCGTACGCTTTCCATGTGTCTGTCTGACAGAGAGAGGGGAGTAAATGCCCATATCACTCCACACTTGTGCCGGCTTTATGACAGCTTATGCAGCCATAAGCCTGACTTAATTAAAGTGTGTAGCTTAGCGGACCATACAAGCGCTGATCAGAAACAGTGTTGTCCACGTATTTTATCCAACACATTCATATATTGCAACTTTGTTGCTCATAGTATATTAAAGCATACATAATCAACCAAGGAAAAATACCATACAACCAGCATATAGTATATTCTTTTAATCATGATTTAATGTGCACACAATACCTTGTATTTACACAATACAAAAATGCATTGTAATTAGTTAAAAATGTTAATAGATAAGAGTTTTTTGTTTTGTGTGTGTTTTTATACAAAATTAGATTTAAAAAAACACTGCTGCCCATTATGTAACTATAAGGGGGTATCATGCAAACTAACCCAGAAAAGCAATGTACAAAAACATAATGCTTGAGATAGAAACACAATAATTCAAACTATTGGTTCACTCTCCTGTACTCTGGGACACTTAACAGTTCATTTTTTCCAGATCTACATTCATGAGCACGTTTGCTTTGCTCATTACGACTAACATTTGAGAACGCATCATATTAATTTTGATGATGAGACCTGGAAAACATGCACTGATAGGGATCCCTAAAGTTTAAAGTAACACAGATGTTATCTAAATCTTATAAAAGAGTGTGGTAGTGATAGGCAGAGATAATCAAAATACACCATAACCAAGTACTGCTGCAAATGAAAAGCAATAAAAGTATGCATGACCAAAAACATTAATGTATCGTGTATTAAACCAGTTTTGAAGAAAGGCAACTACTCCTCATGACTTTTCCATATAAAATTATAAACACACATAAAAAATAGACAACCAAAAACTGTTTATTGGATTCACCAACGATGCTTTCGGCGTCACGCGAGAATGCAGCAAGTCGCACTCCACAGAACACCAGCAGGAGATTCGCTATTGGCTGGTCTGTTTTTGAACTTGCTAGGAGGAAAACACTGAGGATTAGTCACAGACAATTTGAATGGACTTTTACAATACATTTTGCATGAAGACTTTCAGTGGTCAGTGTTAAAAAAATAAAAATAAAAAAAAAAGTAACAAAACAATTTAAAGTGAGAGCATCTTGACTAATAAACAGCGGGCCAGTTGCTTGGAGAAGGACACAAACATCCGTTCGTAAGGCCTTTCCTATTTCTCGTTCGCTATGCTATCTCCCATGGTTTATGTTTGGATTTACAACATGCTAACAGAAAAGTGGCTTTTCTCAAACAACCAAAAACTGTTTATTGGACTCACCTACGATGCTTTCGCCGTCACGCGAGAATGCAGCAAGTCACACTCCACAGAACATCAGCAGGAGATTCGCTATTGGCTCGTCTGTTTTTGAACTTGCTAGGAGGAAAACACTGAGGATTAGTCACAGACAATTTGAATGGACTTTTACAATACATTTTGCATGAAGACTTTCAGTGGTCAGTGTTAAAAAATTAAAAATAAAAAAAAAAGTAACAAAACAATAAATAGCATTACAGTTTACAACTAGTATATGCACACATATTGTGTCTCTGGATAGGGACGTTGTCCATTACTATTAATAGAATATAACTCAGCTTATATAGAAGCAGCACTGAAAAAGAGATAATCCAGAATTTAGGAGTAAATACAAAGCCGGTGCAAGCGTACCTCTGTTAAAATATTTAGCAAAATGGGGGGTTCAAAGTAATTAGCATTCTTTTGCATGCAGAGACAATACTTTGTTTTTGCACATAGAAATCAAATACTGTATAACTATGTTGAAACTGTAAATAGAGCTGACCTAAGAAACTTCACCACTCAATTGTAATTCTGTTTACACAGTTTAAATTTGCATCATCTCACATTGCAACATGGTTTTTCCCAGGTTTAGGCTTGCACATATTTAGAAGGTGTAAGCAGTAGCTCAGCCCCAAAACAAACTGCCACCAGTAGAAAAGAAAGCAAAGCATTGCTGGACGTAGTAGTTCCATGACAGTAATGCATTATAGATAGCCTATATTGTCTGTAATGTAATGTTAATTGTGGTATTAAATTGGGGCAACATTTGACAATTTTTTTTTTTTTTATAACTTGAAAATATAATTACAATGTAATATTTACTGAAGATACTAAATATTCACTGTAACTTACTCTAAGCAAAAAACATACCTGTCAGCTTAATAGCTTACAAAAGCATGTGGATAAAAGCTGTACACATATGATATATATTGAAAAAAGACATTAACACTGTTACATGCATTTGAAAAGTCCCACAAAAGCAAGATAAACACTATTAACACAGTGAATTTACACAAAAACGTAACCATATATAGTTGAATGCATTG
>WWET01010873.1:0-14435 GCA_011038615.1 Limnodynastes dumerilii
TCTATATATGTTTACGTGTATCTCGATCTCTATATATGTGTATGTCTACCTCTATTTCTACCTCTATATATGTGTATGTCTATCTCTATCTCTATATATGTGTATGTCTACCTCTATTTCTACCTCTATATGTTTATGTCTATCTCTGTGTATGTCTATCTCTAACTTTTTATATGTGTATGTTTATTTCTATCTCTTTATATTTGTATGTCTATCTCTATATATGTGTATTTCTATCTCTATCACTATATATGTCTATCTCTATATATGCGTATATCTATCTCTATCTCTATATATGTGTATGGCTATCTCTATTTCTATATCTATCTCTATCTATGTGTATGTGTATGTTTATCTCTATCTCTATTTTATCTCTGTATGTGTATTTCTTTCTATCTCTATGTGTATGTCTTGTGTATGTCTATTTATATCTCTATCTCTCTTTCTACATATGTGTATATCTTTGTGTATGTCTATCTCCATATATGCGTATGCCTATCTCTTTATATGTGTATATCTATCTATATATGTGTATGGCTATCTCTATTTCTATATCTATCTCTATCTATGTGTATGTGTATGTTTATCTCTATCTCTATTTTATCTCTGTATGTGTATTTCTTTCTATCTCTATGTGTATGTCTATCTCTATATATGTGTATGTCTATCTCTATATATATGTGCATGTCTATCTCTATTTTTATCTCTATATATGTCTATCTCTATCCATATACCGTACTTGTGTGTGTCTATCTCTAGCTCTTCTCTATATAAGTGTATCTCTATCTCTATATCTATATATGTTTATGTCTGTCTCTATCTCTGTATATGTTTGTCTATGTCTATCTCTATAAATGTGAATGTCTCTCTATCTCTATCTCTATATATGTATATGTATCTATGTCTATCTCTATTTCTATGTATGCGTATGTCTATCTCTCACTCTATGGGAAATATTTACAAAACACGATTTTTCAAAAATCGCCTAAAGTCGCGTGAGTTTGCTGTGAATATCAAATCACTGTATTCACAAAAGCTAAACTCACATGAGTTTAAGCCTCTTGAAAATTATTGAAACTAAAATTGCCAGTGTGATTTTTTTTCTATGTTACACATACAACTCACAGTATTCACAAAGGTCGCTTTGACAAACTCACAGTAAAATCGCCATTAAATCGCCATTTAGCAATTCTCCATTGCCTAGAGACGATGTAATGACAATTCTCCCTGCGAGCCAGGAAAACACATGTCAATCTAGTTGACGTGTGTTTTTCCTGTATGTCAAAACACTCTGGCCTCTGACGTCATCATTTAAATAAAAGGCTGCCCCCTAGCGACCGAATGGTCATTAGGAGCAGCAAAGAATATGAAGGAGGAGCCAGTCCTCGCCGAGTCAAGAACAGAAGAGGCAGAGGAGGAGTCGGACCTGAAGACCGGGGATCCCACTTCAAGCAAGCCGACGGCAGACTCCAATCAGCATAAGAAGATTCTACACTTCAAGCAAGTCTTCCCAAGAAAGATGACAGCAAACGGTCAGTGAAAAAATGTGTTATTATTTTTTTAAACACCACACACTACATCGCAATACACTTAGTATAGGACACGGGACCACCGGAGGTAAGTGTACACATTAGGGGGTGATATTAGTTAGGGAAAAGGTTTATTTTAACATGGACACATTGTAATGTATATCGGTATGTATACACATATATACACATATATATTGTGTATTTTTTTTTATACACGCAGCACACATCGCTGCATGGTTAGAAGCCTTACCATGCTGACGCTGATAGAACTACAAGGCTAAGCAATGCTTAGCCTTGTACTTCTATCAGCACAGCATTGCTAAGGCTTTCAAGCATGCTGCACTTGGTGATTTTTTTAAACTCCGGCGAGTTGCCGCGATTTTTTCAATAGAAAACCACCACGATTTAGACCTTGCAAAATCGCTGCAACTCTCGTGAGTAATAAAAAATCGCCTCAAAATCGCATGTTGGTGAATTCACTGTTAAAATCGCATTCAAATCGCCGCGAGACGCTGTGAATAGAAAATTCGCCCTTTGTAATTATACCCCTATATGTGTATATCTATCTCTATCTCTATATATGGGTATATCTATCTCTATATATGTTTATGTCTATCTATGTGCCGTATTCAGACCTCCGGCCGCATTGCATATGCGGCCGGAGTTTACCGATATGAACTACTGCGCATGCGCAGTAATTTCGTTATGATATCTACGTTACTTTTTGCAATTGCGTATACGCGGTCTTTAAGATAAAGTATATGCAATGCGGCCGAAGGTCTGAATACGGCCCTATATCTCTATCTCTATATATGTGTATGTCTATCTCTGTCGATCTCTATCTCTATATTTGTGTATGTCTATCTCTATCTGTATCTCTGTATATGTGTATGTCTATCTGTATCTCTATATATGTGTATGTCTATCCTTATATATGTGTATGTCTATCTCTATCCCTATATATGTGTATATCTATCTCTATCTCTATATATGTGTATGTCTATCTCTATATATGTGTATGTCTATCTCTATCTCTATATATGTGTATATTTGTGTATGTCTATCTCTATCTGTATCTCTGTATATGTGTATGTCTATCTGTATCTCTATATATGTGTATGTCTATCCTTATATATGTGTATGTCTTCTATCTCTATACATGTGTATGTCTATCTCTATCTCTATACATGTGTATGTCTATCTCTATCTCTATACATGTGTATGTCTATCTCTATCTCTATATATGTGTATGTCTATTTCTATCTCTGTGTATGTCTATCTCTATATATGTGTAGGTCTATCTTGATCTCTATCTCTATATATGTGTTTGTCTATCCCTATCTCTATATGTGTATGTCTATCTCTATATATGTCTATCTATGTTTATCTCTATATATGTGTATATCATTCTCTATCTTTATCTTTATATATGTGTATGTTTATCTCTATATATGTATATGTCTATCTTTAATTCTATCTCTATATATGTGTATGTCTATCCCTATCTCTATATTTGTGTATGTCTATCTCTATCTCAATCTCTATCTCTATATATGTGTATATCTATTTCTATCTCTGTGAATGTCTATCTCTATCTCTATATATGTTTACGTGTATCTCGATCTCTATATATCTGTATGTCTATCTCTATCTCTGTGTATGTCTTTCTCTATATATGTGTATGTCTTTCTCTATCTCTTTATATGTGTATGTCATTCTCTATCTCTATCTCTAAATATGTGTATCTCTATTTCTATCTCTGTGTATGTCTTTCTCTATCTCTATATATGTTTATGTCTATCTCTATCTCTATATATGTGTATGTCTATCTCTATATAAGTGTGTGTCTATCTCTATCTCTATATATGTGTATGTCTATCTCGATCTCTATCTCTATATATGTGTTTGTCTATCTCTATCTCTATATATGTGTGTGTCTATCTCTATCTATGTGTATGTCTATCTCTATATCTGATTATGTCTATCTCTATATATGTATGTGTTTATCTCTATCACTATATATGTGTATCTCTATCTCGATCTCTATATCTGTGTATTTCTATCTCTATATATGTGTGTGTCTATCTTGATCTCTTTCTTTATATATGTAAATTTCTATCTCTATATATGTGTATGTCTATCTCTATGTCTGTGTATGCCTTTCACTATATATGTGTGTGTCTATCTCCATCTCTTTATATGTGTATGTCTATCTCCATCTCTATATATGTGTATGTCTATCTCTATATATATTTATGTCTATCTCTACATATGTTTATGTCTATCTCTATCTCTATATATCTGTATGTCCATCTCTATATTTGTCTATGTCTATCTCTAATATATGTGTATGTCTATATTTATCTCAATCTCTATCTCTATATATGTGTATGTCTATTTCTATCTCTGTGTATGTCTATCTCTATCTCTATCTATGATTATCTCTATCTTTATACATGTGTATTTCTCTCTCTCTCTTTATATGTGAATGTCTATCTCTATATATGTGTATGTCTATCTCTATCTCTATATATGTGTATGTCTGTCTCCATATATGTTTATGTGTATGTCTATCTCTATCTCTATATATGTATATATCTATCTCTATCTCTATTTCTATATATGTGTATGTCTATCTCTATCTTTATCTGAATCTCTTGTTATATGTGTATGTCTATCTCTATATATGTGTAGGTCAATCTCGATCTCAATCCCTATCTCTATATATGTGTATGTCTATCTCTATCTCTATATATGTCTATCTCTCTTTCTATATATGTGTATATCTTTGTGTATGTCTATCTCCATATATTCGTATGTCTATCTCTCTATATGTGTATATCTATCTCTATATATGTGTATGTCTATCTCTATCTCTATATATGTGTATGTCTTCTCTATCTCTATATATGTGTATGTCTATCTCTATCTCTATATATGTGTATGTCTACCTCTATTTCTATCTCTATATATGTGTATGTCTATCTCTATCTCTGTGTATGTCTATCTCTAATTTTTTATGTGTATGTTTATTTCTATCTCTGTATATGTGTATGTTTATCTCTATATATGTGTATTTCTATCTCTATCATTATATATGTCTATCTCTATATATATGCGTATCTCTATCTCTATATATGTGTATGGCTATCTCTATTTTTATATCTTTCTCTATATATGTGTATGTCTATCTCTATATATGTGTATATCTATCTCTATATATGTGTATGTCTATTTATATCTCTATCTCTCTTTCTACATATGTGTATATCTTTGTGTATGTCTATCTCCATATATGCGTATGTCTATCTCTTTATATGTGTATATCTATCTATATATGTGTATGGCTCTGTGTATGTGTATCTCTATTTCTATATCTATCTCTATCTATGTGTATGTGTATGTCTATCTATCTCTATATATGTGTATGTCTATCTCTATATATGTGTATGTTTATCTCTATATATGTGTATGTCTATCTCTATATGTGTGTATGTCTATCTCTATATCTATATGTGTGTATGTCTATTTCTATCTCTGTGTATGTCTATCTCTATCTCTATATATGTGCATGTCTATCTCTATCTCTTTATATGTGTATGTCTATCTCTATATATGTGTACGTCTATCCTGTATCTCTATATATGTTTATCTCTATTTATATGTATTTCTATCTCTATCCCTATATATGTGAATGTCTATCTCTATTTCTATATGTGTGTATGTCTATCTCTATGTCTATATATGTGTATGTCTATGTCTATCTCAATCTCTATATATGTGTATGTCTATCTCTATCTCTATACATCGGTATGTCTATCTCTATATATGTGTATGTCTATTTCTATCTCTTTGTATGTCTATCTCCATATATGTGTACGTCTATTTCGATCTCTCTCTCTCTCTCTATATATATATTTTTATATATATATATATATATATATATATATGTCTATCTCTATATATGTGTATGTCTATCTCTATATCTATATGTGTGTATGTCTATTTCTATCTCTGTGTATGTCTATCTCTATCTCTATATATGTGCATGTCTATCTCTATCTCTTTATATGTGTATGTCTATCTCTATATATGTGTACGTCTATCCTGTATCTCTATATATGTTTATCTCTATTTATATGTATTTCTATCTCTATCCCTATATATGTGAATGTCTATCTCTATTTCTATATGTGTGTATGTCTATCTCTATGTCTATATATGTGTATGTCTATGTCTATCTCAATCTCTATATATGTGTATGTCTATCTCAATCTCTATCTCTATATATTTGTATGTCTATCTCTATCTCTATATATGTGCATGTCTATCTCTACATATATGTATGTCTATCTCTATATATGTGTATCTCTATCTCAATCTCTATATATGTGTATGTCTATCTCAATCTCTATCTCTATATATTTGTATGTCTATCTCTATCTCTATATATGTGCATGTCTATCTCTACATATGTGTATGTCTATCTCTATATATGTGTATGTCTATCTCAATCTCTATATATGTGTATGTCTATCTCAATCTCTATATATGTGTATGTCTATCTCAATCTCTATATATGTGTATGTCTATCTCAATCTCTATATATGTGTATGTCTATCTCAATCTCTATATATGTGTATGTCTATCTCAATCTCTATATATGTGTATGTCTATCTCAATCTCTATATATGTGTATGTCTATCTCTATCTCTATATATGTGCATGTCTATCTCTACATATGTGTATGTCTATCTCTATATATGTGTATGTCTATCTCAATCTCTATATATGTGTATGTCTATCTCAATCTCTATATATGTGTATGTCTATCTCAATCTCTATATATGTGTATGTCTATCTCAATCTCTATATATGTGTATGTCTATCTCAATCTCTATATATGTGTATGTCTATCTCAATCTCTATATATGTGTATGTCTATCTCAATCTCTATATATGTGTATGTCTATCTCTATCTCTATATATGTGCATGTCTATCTCTACATATGTGTATGTCTATCTCTATATATGTGTATGTCTATCTCAATCTCTATATATGTGTATGTCTATCTCAATCTCTATATATGTGTATGTCTATCTCAATCTCTATATATGTGTATGTCTATCTCAATCTCTATATATGTGTATGTCTATCTCAATCTCTATATATGTGTATGTCTATCTCAATCTCTATATATGTGTATGTCTATCTCAATCTCTATATATGTGTATGTCTATCTCTATCTCTATATATGTGCATGTCTATCTCTACATATGTGTATGTCTATCTCTATATATGTGTATGTCTATCTCAATCTCTATATATGTGTATGTCTATCTCAATCTCTATATATGTGTATGTCTATCTCAATCTCTATATATGTGTATGTCTATCTCAATCTCTATATATGTGTATGTCTATCTCAATCTCTATATATGTGTATGTCTATCTCAATCTCTATATATGTGTATGTCTATCTCAATCTCTATATATGTGTATGTCTATCTCTATCTCTATATATGTGCATGTCTATCTCTACATATGTGTATGTCTATCTCTATATATGTGTATGTCTATCTCAATCTCTATATATGTGTATGTCTATCTCAATCTCTATATATGTGTATGTCTATCTCAATCTCTATATATGTGTATGTCTATCTCAATCTCTATATATGTGTATGTCTATCTCAATCTCTATATATGTGTATGTCTATCTCAATCTCTATATATGTGTATGTCTATCTCAATCTCTATATATGTGTATGTCTATCTCTATCTCTATATATGTGCATGTCTATCTCTACATATGTGTATGTCTATCTCTATATATGTGTATGTCTATCTCAATCTCTATATATGTGTATGTCTATCTCAATCTCTATATATGTGTATGTCTATCTCAATCTCTATATATGTGTATGTCTATCTCAATCTCTATATATGTGTATGTCTATCTCAATCTCTATATATGTGTATGTCTATCTCAATCTCTATATATGTGTATGTCTATCTCAATCTCTATATATGTGTATGTCTATCTCTATCTCTATATATGTGCATGTCTATCTCTACATATGTGTATGTCTATCTCTATATATGTGTATGTCTATCTCAATCTCTATATATGTGTATGTCTATCTCAATCTCTATATATGTGTATGTCTATCTCAATCTCTATATATGTGTATGTCTATCTCAATCTCTATATATGTGTATGTCTATCTCAATCTCTATATATGTGTATGTCTATCTCAATCTCTATATATGTGTATGTCTATCTCAATCTCTATATATGTGTATGTCTATCTCTATCTCTATATATGTGCATGTCTATCTCTACATATGTGTATGTCTATCTCTATATATGTGTATGTCTATCTCAATCTCTATATATGTGTATGTCTATCTCAATCTCTATATATGTGTATGTCTATCTCAATCTCTATATATGTGTATGTCTATCTCAATCTCTATATATGTGTATGTCTATCTCAATCTCTATATATGTGTATGTCTATCTCAATCTCTATATATGTGTATGTCTATCTCAATCTCTATATATGTGTATGTCTATCTCTATCTCTATATATGTGCATGTCTATCTCTACATATGTGTATGTCTATCTCTATATATGTGTATGTCTATCTCAATCTCTATATATGTGTATGTCTATCTCAATCTCTATATATGTGTATGTCTATCTCAATCTCTATATATGTGTATGTCTATCTCAATCTCTATATATGTGTATGTCTATCTCAATCTCTATATATGTGTATGTCTATCTCAATCTCTATATATGTGTATGTCTATCTCAATCTCTATATATGTGTATGTCTATCTCTATCTCTATATATGTGCATGTCTATCTCTACATATGTGTATGTCTATCTCTATATATGTGTATGTCTATCTCAATCTCTATATATGTGTATGTCTATCTCAATCTCTATATATGTGTATGTCTATCTCAATCTCTATATATGTGTATGTCTATCTATCTTTATATATGTGTATGTCTATCTCTGTCTCTATATATGTCTATCTCTATATATGTGTATGTCTATGTGTATGTATATCTTTATCTCTATATATGTGTATGTCTATCTCTATACACGTGTATGTCTTTCTCTATATATGTGTATGTCTATTTCTATCTCTATATATATATGTACATCTATCTTGTTCTCTATCTCTATATATGTGTATGTCTATCTCTATATATGTGTATCTTTATGTATGTGTATGTCTGTCTCTATCTCTATATATGTGTATGTCCATTTCTATCTCTATATATGTGTATGTCCATTTCTATCTCTATATATGTGTATGTCCATTTCTATCTCTATATATGTGTATGTCCATTTCTATCTCTATATATGTGTATGTCCATTTCTATCTCTATATATGTGTATGTCCATTTCTATCTCTATATATGTGTATGTCCATTTCTATCTCTATATATGTGTATGTCCATTTCTATCTCTATATATGTGTATGTCCATTTCTATCTCTATATATGTGTATGTCCATTTCTATCTCTATATATGTGTATGTCCATTTCTATCTCTATATATGTGTATGTCCATTTCTATCTCTATATATGTGTATGTCCATTTCTATCTCTATATATGTGTATGTCCATTTCTATCTCTATATATGTGTATGTCCATTTCTATCTCTATATATGTGTATGTCCATTTCTATCTCTATATATGTGTATGTCCATTTCGATCTGTATTTCCATATATGTGTATGTCTATCTCTATGTATGTGTATGTCTGTCTCTATCTCTATATATGTGTATGTCCATTTCTATCTCTATATATGTGTATGTCCATTTCGATCTGTATTTCCATATATGTGTATGTCTATCTCTATGTATGTGTATGTCTGTCTCTTTCTCTATATATGTGTATGTCCATTTTTATCTGTATATATGTGTGTGTCTATCTCTATCTCTAGATATGTGTATTTGTATGTCTATCTCTATCTCTATATATGTGTATGTCTATCTCTATTTCTATATATGTGTATGTCTATCTATGTCTATCTCTATTTCTATCTCTATATATGTGTGTATGTCTATCTATCTAAATTTCTGTATATGTGTATGTCTATCTCTATGTATGTGTATGTCTATCTCTATCTCTATATATGTGTATGTCTATCTCTATGTTTATCTGTATATATGTTTATCTCTATCTCTATATATGTGTATGTCTATGTCTATCTCTATCGCTATATATGTGTATGTCTATCTTTATCTCTATGTTTATCTCTATATATGTCTATCTCTATTCCTATATATGTGTATGTCTCTCTCTCTCTCTCTCTGTATATGTGTTTGCCTATATCTGTGTGTGTCTATTTCTGTGTGTGTCTATTTCTATCTCTATATATGTGTATGTGTATTTCTTTCTCTATATATGTGAATATGTATGTCTATCTCTATATATGTGTATGTCTATCTCTATCTCAATCTCTATCTCTATATATGTGTATGTCTATCTCTATACATGTGTATGTCTATGTCTATCTGTATCTCTATATATGTGTATTTCTATCTCTATGTCAATCTCTATATATGTGTATGTTTATCTCTATCTCTGTACATGTGTATGTCTATTTCTATCTCTGTGTATGTCTATCTCTATATATGTGTACGTCTATCACGATCTTTATCTCTATATTTGTGTATGTCGATTTCTATCTCTATATTTGTGTATGTCTATTTCTATCTCTATATATGTGTAGGTCTATCTCTATATATGTGTATGTCTATCTTTATCTCTATCTCTATATATGTGTATGTCTGTCTCTATCTCTATATATGTGTATGTCTATATCTATTTCTATCTCTATATATGTGTATGTCCATTTCTATCTCTATATATGTGTATGTGTATGTGTATCTCGATCTTGATCTTTATCTCTATTTATGTGTATTTCGATCTCTATCTCTACATATGTGTGTGTCTATCTCAATCTCTATCTCTATATATGTGTATGTCTATCTCTATCTCTATATATGTGTATGTCTATCTCTATCTCAATACATTTGTATGTCTATCTCTATCTCTATATATGTGTATTTCTATCTCTATCTCTATATAAGTGTATGTCTATGTCTATCTCTATATATGTGTAGGTCTATCTCTATATATGTGTATGTCTATCTATATATGTGTATGTCTATCTTTATCTCTATCTCTATATATGTGTATGTCTGTCTCTATCTCTATGTGTGTGTATGTCTATCTCTATATATGTGTATGTCTATCTCTATTTCTATCTCTATATGTGTGTATGTCCATTTCTATCTCTATATATGTGTATGTGTATCGCGATCTTGATCTTTATCTCTATATATGTGTATCTCGATCTCTATCGCTACATATGTGTGTGTCTATCTCAATCTCTATCTCTATATATGTTTATGTCTATCTCTATCTCTATATATGTGTGTGTGTCTATCTCAATCTCTATATATGTGTATGTGTATGTCTATCTCGATCTCTATATGTGTGTATGTCTATCTCTATCTCTATATGTGTGTATGTCTATCTCTATCTTTATATATGAGTATGTCTATCTCTATATGTGTGTATGTCTATCTTTATATCTGTGTATGTCTATCTCTATATCTGTGTATGTCTATCTTTATATCTGTGTATGTCTATCTCTATATATGTGTATGTCTATCTCTATCTCTATATATGTGTATGTCTATCTATATCTATATCTCTATATATGTGTATGTCTATCTCTATCTCTATTTCTGTGTATGTCTATCTCTATTTCTGTGTATGTCTATCTCTATCTCTGTGTATGTCTTTCTCTTTCTTTATCTTTATATATGTGTATGTCTATCTCTATCTCTATATATGTGTATGTCATTCTCTATCTCCATCTCTATATATGTGTATGTCTATCTCTATATATGTGTATGTCTATCTCTATATATGTGTATGTCTGTCTCTATATGTGTGTATGTCTATCTCTATATATGTGTATGTCTATGTCTATCTCAGTCTCTATCTCTATATATTTGTATGTCTATCTCTATCTTTATACATGTGTATGTCTATGTCTATCTCTATATCGGTGTATGACTATTTCTGTCTCTGTGTATGTCTATCTCTATATATATGTGTACGTCTATTTCGATCACTATATCTATATATGTGTATGTCTATCTCTATCTCTATATATGTGTATGTCTATCTCTATATATGTGTATGTCTATTTATATCTCTGTGTATATCTATCGCTATCTCTCTATATGTGTATGTCTATCTCTATTTAAGTGTATGTCTATCTCTATCTCTATATGCGTATTTCTATCTGTATCTGTATATCTATATATGTGTATGTCTATCTCTATCTCTATATATGTTTATCTCTATCTCCATATATTCGTATGTCTATCTCTCTATATGTGTATATCTATCTCTATATATGTGTATGTCTATCTTTATCTCTATATATTCATATGTCTATCTCTATCTTTATCTGAATATTTATCTCTATAAATGTGTATGTCTATCTCTATCTCTGTCTCTATATATGTTTATGTCTTTCTCTATCTCTATATATGTGTATAAAGAAGAAATATGTGGTGTGGGGAGATAACAGGCTCTGGGACTATTAAACCAGAGAAGGGAGTGTCAGTATAAAATTAATTATAACTAAAACCATCTAAAATATAAAGAATCTATTTCCAAAGTTTATCTAGATTAAGAATCCATTCCCAAAGTTCTATATGACGATTAAATGAACACTAATGATTGTAGATCCTATAACGTTCCTCCCAGTGATGAAGTACAATAGAGAAATGAAATAAAAGGTGTTTATTAAAATAGATCCTCAAAACAAGTAAAAAACTGAATCAGAACATCATACCAGGGGATGATGGAACAGGTAAACAAGATGCTGCTGCCGTAGGATTGAATGCACGGGTGACGGCGCTCAGACAGTCTCGTTCGCGGGTCCTCTGGAGATGACGTCCCGATCAGCTGGTCCTGGCTTTACTGACTTCACGCGTTTTTAGGCTAGGCTTAGCCCTTTCTCAAAAGTCTTTTGACACTCCCTTCTCTGGTTTAATAGTCCCAGCACCTGTTATCTCCACCACACCACATATTTCTTCTTTATTACATTTATTGGGAGTATTGAGACTTCTCCTGGTGGGTGATTTTGGCTGACAGGGATATTTTCTGCGCTTTGGTTGTTTAGACCAAACCTCTTTTTATATATGTGCATGTCTATCTCTATCTCTATATATGTGTATGTCTATCTCGATCCCTACCTCTATATATGTGTATTTCTATCTCTATTCATGTGTATGTCTATCTCTAACTGTTAAGAGCCGCTGGGAGCCATGTGTCTGCACCTCTGCTAGCTGACCCGTCCCGCCGCACATGCTGCGATCAGCATGTAAACAAAAGACACGTGGAGCGCCGCCACGTCTCCAGTCAGGCGTGCGCTCCACGTTCCCCCAGCTCCAGTAGTATTAGGCGCTCTCCTGTCCTTGGGAAGCGCTCTGTCACATTCTGAGGCTGGAGGCTGGCTAGCCTATCAGGGACTAGCAGCCTCTATATCAGTTTGGCGCTAGCTCTGCTCAGCGCCGATTATAGACTCTGTTACAGTTTCTGTGCCTGCCTTGCTTTTCTCTCTTGCCTTGTGCTGCCTTTTTCTTCCTGCGTTTTGAGTGCCCATTCATTCCCTGCCTAGTTCCTTGCCTGCTTCCTTAGTGTGCCAATTGCCTCTTCTTCCTCCTTAGTGTTTTGATCCTGCCTGTGTTAACCCTTTTTCTCCTGACTGACTGTCACTGTTAACCCCTTGGGTTGTCCTTGCTGTTTGAGTGCACGTGTAGTTGCCCCGGTTCGTTCAGTCTGTCTCGTTAGTCTCGTCACCCGTTCTCAGTCTGTTGTCGCTGTTTAGTGTTTATTGTCGTTTGTCACTGGCCGGACCCTTCCGGCCTGTCTATCTCCCTCTGCTTTTTCTGTCTATTCTGCCACTTACCACTTTCCAACTTACCTTCATCCTTCCTCTCCTACGAGTCCGGTTCAACGGGGCACGACCTGTTGTTGGGGCGCAGCAAATCCCATCCCCACCATCAGGGGCTCTGGTGAACACCACCTGATAGCACAGACTCCGTGCCCCGGTAGCCGACTCGTAACAAGGAGAACAATTGGAACATTCCCAAACCTGTAGGATCATTCGAGTGTGGCCATTGTAATGTATGCAAACACATATGTACCAACAAGAAATTTACGATTTTAGATGGCACTGTGTATGTCTATCTCTATCTATGTGTATCTCTATCTCTATACATGTGTATGTCTATCTCTATATATGTGTACGTATATCTCGATCTCTATCTCTATATAGGTGTATGCCAATCTCTATTTCTATTTAAGTGTATGTCTATCTCTATATGTTTATGTCTATCTGTATCTCTATCTCTATTTATGTGTATGTCTGTCTCTTTCTCTGTCTCTATATATGTGTATGTCTATCTCTATATATGTGTATGTATATCTCTTTTCTCTCTCTGGGCCGTATGCAGACCTACCGATATGAGCTACTGCACATGCGCAGTAATTTTGTTATGACATCTACGTTACTTTTTGCAACGTAGATTGCGTATACGCGGTCTGGATACGACCCTCTATCTCTATACATGTGTATTTCTATCTTATTCCTTCTCTATCTCTATGTCTGTCTCTATATATGTATATGTCTACCTCTATCTCTATATATGTGTATGTCTAGCTCTATCTCTATATATGTGTCAGTCTATCTCTTTCTCCATCTCTATATATGTGTATGTCGATCTCTATCTCTATATATGTGTATGTCTTTCTCTCTCTCTCTATATATATATATATAGCCT
>WWET01010876.1:279-17546 GCA_011038615.1 Limnodynastes dumerilii
TGCCAGTCACCACACATTAGAAGTATATTTATATTACACATTCCCATTCACCCCATCAGTCATTCCTTTCAGTCACCTATCATTTCATTATTTCACAATTTATTTTCACCAAGTGCCCCCCACATCTCCTTCGCTACCCGTTGTTTGATTCCCAAGTTTCCACAGCGCTTTACACCCACATATTTTTCTTTACTGTCTATTTTTTGAGGAATTGGTGGAAATATCCTCAGGTGTGTTTTAGCTGCTTTATCCCCTTAACCGAAGCACCCTTGCCTCCATATCTTTGTGTTTTCTAATTTGTTTTTCCAGTCCAGGTTTAGTCAAGTTTTGCTCCAGTTCCAGTCTTGGTCCAGTCCACATCAAGCCTGAATCCCTTTGCCTACTGACTCATGAGCAAATCCTATATTAAGGTTCCAAGCTTCCGTTACCTCGTTGAACCACCACTATCACGTCCCTGGGAACCCAGAGGGGGATACCCTACTAAGTCAGTCCGTATTACCACCATTTTAAACGGCAGTTAATTTTCTGCAATGCAGATAAAAGTCAAGAAACATTATACTTCTGCATCAAGTAAGTATGTTAAAACATTGAAAGCATTATAAAATGTGATATGATATACACCAAAAAAGGCACAGGCTTAATCACATTAAGGAACTACTTGCAGTATCCTTTAAAACAATGCCCTAGAGCATTATCTTTTTCAAAGCAAATAACTGGAATGATTGTCTAATAGAGAGCTGTGATCATTTTTAATACGGCTTTAAAAATTCTGCACTTATTCAACAAGATTTGATGAACTGTGAGCAACATTGTGTAGCCTGCTTTGCAGAACATCAGCGTGGAGACAGCTAATATGAGTAGATCAATGTTGGCAGAATATAAGCAGAATAATCTAGGCCTCCACAGAAATTGGGAACCTGCATTGATTTTCACATCTTCAGCTGAATTATCTGAAAAGTAATTTTCACGGAATCAGCATAAATTATCCACTGCAAATCAATGAACACCAATCTCTCTTGTGTCATATTACAGTGTTATGTCTCTTTTCAAACTTTCAAGTGATATTAAAATCCTAACATACTTTTAAGGCTCATATGAGGTTATACATTTTGCTTTATGACATAATTTGATTTTGTGAAGTTTTAAACAGTGGTTGTTTTATTTTCCAATATATAACCCAAGTTTGATTTAATAAAGGACTCTAACGTTCTTTAAGCACATTTTTTATAGGCATTTACTGAATGAAATTACATTTTGTGTAATAAAGTATTTCACCGCTGACATTTGAGTGACTAGGACTTGGACTTGTCATTGAAGCAATATTCATTTTAGTTTGTTTGAGATAAAAAAAAAAAATCTTCAAAAAAATTGTTCATTTACTTCCCAAACATCAATAAAGCTTCTAAAATGCTATATGCTATAGAGTAGAAGGACCGTATTCACAGATCCGGTGTGAGTTAGGTGCAGGCAATGTCCGGACATTGCGCTACCCGCTTCCCACTACCCCCCTTGGCTATCTAAATACCTCCCCACTCCCACTTTTTCCAAATTTCTCCCTGAGGCAGCATCACACCACCTCTTTTTACCTAAAATACTCCGGGTGGTCTTTAAATGCCACCTGGAGGCAATCTACAACCAAACTGGTACGTAGATTGCGTAAAGGACTTACTATGCATGCGCAGTATGTCCTTTACCACAGATACTGCTTCTTAGGTGTGGATCCGGCCCAAAAAGTTTTATTGTAAATACATATTGTAGTATTGCAATATATCATTAACTGTATGTATAATCATCTGGTAGGGAAACAAGGAGGTTATGAGCTTCCTTCCCCCCTTTAATTCAAAGCATTGTAATAGTGGTGGCAGAAACCAAACCAAAGCTGGAATAGCCTGATCACCTGTACTGCTCATTCATGTGCCAGATGCAGGGAGCATATAGAGTTCTGTTAGCAAAGTTATTAAACTTTCATTAAGTGCCATTTACGAAGAGGAAGTGAGCTTAGTAATATCCTGTATAATGGAGCTAAATCAGAGTTGAGTTGGGTTGAACTTTGTGCATACACAGAATCAAGTTCTATGGCAACTTTTGGAAAAAAATGTTAGAGATACACATTCTGGCAATGGGCAAAGTTTTATTTTTATTATTATTATTATTATTATTATTATTATTATTATCGTTTATCTATAAGACACCATAAGGTGTCCGTACAAAATACAACAACAAAATACAGGACAGACATACAGGGTATGGATGGACAGCATAGTATATAATAAATTACATTATAAACATAAAAATATCATAAAAATACAGTAAAGTGAGAAGGAGTCATCAGGTAGGGATGGGGTAAAAAGGGTAGCAGAGGGGGACAGTGAGGAAACAACACTAGGATGGAAGGCCCTGCTTACGTGAGCTAACACACTCAGTGGGAAGGATGAACTTACAGAAGACTAATACCGTGTTCACACTGACGCCCCGGCAAAAACACAGGTTTTTTAACCCGGGTTTTTGCCGGGGCACGGAGCAAAAAAGCAGGGGAAACCCCGTTCACACTGCAGCCTCGACCCGGGAAATTCCCGGGTCGGGGCCGTTCACACTGAACATGGGTCTGCCCTGGCTTTAATGTCAATTATTCATTTTAAGTGCTGTGATAGGATGACAGAATAGTAAGTCATTTAAAGGGGACTATGCTTTTTGTCACACAATGATGATGTTTAAGTGGGTGGTGACTCAGTTTATTGTTTCCAAGATGGCTGACGAGCGAGGTGTGTTGACTCATGAGCTAGTGCTTTATTGTGCTATTGTGATGTTTAACACAGCAAAGGAGAGCTTGCTGCAGCTGCTAACACTGTGCTTTATTGCACACTGCGGATTTCAGAGGCAGATAGAGCAATTCATGGCTGATAGGGAGACTAGACTACGGCATTACAGGCGCAGGAGGAGAGCTTTCATCAAGTCCAGTATATCCTCCATTATGTTACTGAGCACACGGAGTAACAGAAGAATGTGGTCCAGAGATCACAGTCATGGAGATGCTTTCTGGGCCAGGTTGGAAGCTTATGATGAGGACGAATGGATGGCACACTTCCGTATGTCTCGTGGTACCTTCCAATATGTGCTGGACCTTATCACACCTGTACTTACCAAGAAGATCACCAACTGCAGAACACCTATTTCTCCCAAGCGAAGACTAGCGATTGTCATCTGGTGGTATGCCACCCCTGGAGAATACCGCACAATTGCATGTTTGTTTGGACTTGGGAGATCCACGGTTTGCATTCTCGTGCATCAAGTAACAAAGGCATTGGTGGAAAGTCTGTACAAGCGGTTTATCTCCTTACCTGTTGGACGTCGCCTAGATGAAACCATTGCAGGTTTCCTACGGAGGGGATATCCACAGTGTGCTGGTGCCATAGATGGTACACATATCCCAATCATTGCACCCACAGACAACCATGCCGATTACTACAACCGTAAAGGCTGGCACTCCATCATACTGCAGGCAGTAGTAGATCACAACTATTGGTAAGTATGTTTAGTTATTAAACTTTGATGTAATGTGAATAGTCATGTATAACCTAATGCAAATGAAATGCTAACCGTTGTATATATGCATTGCAGTTTTACAGATGTATTCATTGGCTGGCCTGGCCGGTCGCACGATGCAAGAGTTTTGGCTAACTCGGATCTATATCTGACAGCAGAGGAGAAGCAAGACGGCTGGTTGTTCCCTAGAGAGGTATTGTTTTTAAAGTTTTATGTTGTGTTGGTGTTAGATGGTGGTTGTTTATATTTTGTGCCGCATACTAAAAAATTTTTTTGGTTCACAGAAATCACTGTTTGTGAGTGGGGTGGAAATACCGGTACACATCATCGGTGACGCAGCATACCCTTTGAAGCATTGGCTGATGAAGGGTTACACCCAGCATCTTCAATTGTCAGCTGAACAAGTGCGTTATACGCATACCCTGAGCTCTGCAAGAATGGTGGTGGAAAATGCTTTTGGGCGACTTAAAGGACGTTGGCGGTGTTTATTAAAACGCAATGATATAGATACCAAGCTTGTGCCCCATGTTGTTGCAGCATGCTGTATTCTTCACAATATATGTGAAATACAGAAAGAACATTTTCTGCCAGAGTGGAACATCCAGGACCCTGATGTATGTGGGGTTACACCGGTGTCCTCAGAGTCTGACCGTCCCAACAGCAGTGTAGAACGCATTCGGGCAACCCTCACTGCCAACCTGAATGAATTGCTTTAGGTGCTATATGTATGCTATTAAATAATAGACTGACTCTGTTTTGTTGTTGTTCAAAAACATATTTACTCATATGTTAATAAAGGGTATTTGTTTTTTACAAAATTTGTATTTTTTCCCATACAAAATATAAAATACAATAAGTGCAACATGAAACATTTTCACAATTTTTTAAATATAACAAAACAGGCAGCTATGAAACTAGCTGAAAAACGAACAGGTAAACTTTTTAAAGGTGTTTACAGCAGTAGTTTACACCCCTATCTTAACATAAAGAAAAATTTTGTTTAAATGTAACAGCGCTTTCATTACAGCTGTTGGAAGTGCCTGTATTCAGGTTTTTGATGTTCAGCTGGGAAATCATTTGGCGGGGGACCAGGTGGGTACTCAGGGCGCTGATGGGACGCCATATATTCACAATTTGTAGCAGATTGGTGTTGAGCACCTACGTAGTCTGCCCCTTGACTATGCATTGGTGATGGGTAACGTTGGGGTAGGAAAACATTGGGACCTCTGTTATAACTAGTTTGGGGTTGACTAATGGCTTCAACTTTTGAACAAAGGCGATCCAGAAAATACATTTGGCTCTCTCTGTTCTCCCTGTTAATTCGCTCATGCATGCCCATTATTTCTGATATGAAGTTGCGCTGGAGTTGTTGCTGATGCTCAAAGAAGCGCTGCATACGGGCATCCTCTTGAGTAGACATTGCCAAATCCATTTCTTTTAGTTGGTCTACCATAAGAGTGGACATAGCTTTTGAAGCCTGTTCAACACGCGATAGTTTCTTCTTTCGTGCTGGAACATTGTAAACTAAAGAGGGAAGACAGAAAAAAAAAGGTTAATTACAAAAAACAAAACAATTGTGTGCATGTACCTTACAATACGGTTTCCCTAAACCATTATGTAACATTAAAGCATGCTGCAGCATGCACGTTATGCCCTGTGCAGCACGTGAAATTTGGCGTAACAGTAAATGGCAGTTTTGTTAGCGGTCAAGTGCTTTAGGCCTCCTTCCTTCTGCACACTTGCTGCATACTGCAACAGATTTACATTATTTATATGAGCTAATTTTACCCTTGTTAAAAAAAAAAAGTTTTGCATAATAATGAATCCTTTATGCTACGGTAAAACATATTGCATTGAATAAAATACTCACTATTCGCACGTAATGCTCTGCTTTCATGCTGTCTTTCAGAATCAGGAACTGACGGCGAAGGAGTGGCGGATAAGGCCTGTGAATCAGGAAATTCTTCGCCGATACTGGTGATGCTGTCCTCTGTCATTGCTGTGGAATCCATTTCGCTTTGTTCTGCCTCTGCAGGCGAATCATCAATGAGGAGCGGAGATGAAGGACATGAAGTGTCATTTGTTGATGGCATGGTGGACGCTGAGGCACTACTGGAGGATGACAATGAAATGGGATTTGCAAGGGCACTGTTCCCAAAGACCATGTTGCACTGGTCATAAAATGGCCAGTTCTTCCTGGCTGCACCACTCTTCCTCATATTATGGTCATGGACCTTGGAGTATTGTTTCCTTAAGGCCTTGAGCTTATTCACCACTTGCTGCTGGCTGCGCTTTATTCCCCTCTCTGTAAGGATCTTTGCAATATTGGTGTAGACTGTGGCATCCCTTACAGTCCCTGAAATCTGTTTGCGGATCTCCTCTTCACCCCTAATGGCTAGAAGCTCACGGACCTCCTCATCTTTCCAATGAGCCATGACTGCTGCTTCCTTCATCGTCTTTATCCGCAGCATACTGATTGCGTCATGTCCAGGCGTCTCTCTCCCTCCAATCAGCTTCTTTCTGTGCGACCCGTGTTACAAAAAACCCGGGTCGCACCGTTCACACTGAGGGCCACACGGGTCAGACACGGGAATTACCCCTCGTTAAATCCCGTGTCTGATTGCCAGGGCTCTCTACCCGGGTCGACGCGGGTGTGACCGTTCACACTGAGACTAGACCCGGGATTTTCGGTCTTGCCCCGGCAAAGTCCCGGGTTTTTGGCTCAGTGTGAACGGGGTAATAAGGAGGGGGAAGGAATTGGATTGCTGGTGTGAGTGCAGGAGAGGGGGAAGGAGGAAATAGAAATTTTAGATGTAGGATTTAGTGAGGATTTTATTTAATAATGTTAAGTGGAGGATGGATAGGCTACCCTGAATAGGTGCATTTTAAGTGAGCGCTTGAAGACATGCAGTGTGGGGGAGAGTCTGACTGAGGAAAGGAGGTCATTCCGGTGCAGCACAGAAGAAGTCCTGGACACAGGCGTGAGATGTGGTGATCAGTAGGGAGGTCAGAAAGCGGTACTTAGCAGAATGAAAAAGGAGGAAAGAGGTAGGCATATTGAGGGAATAGTGGTAGGGAGCAGTGGATAAGGAGATGGACTTAAAGGTGAGGGTAAGGAGTTTAAAGAGAGATCTGAAGCGGACAGGAAGCCAGTGGAGGGTTTCACATAAAGAATAGGCGTGAGAGGAAGGTGAGAGTGGAAGTGGCATTGAGTACAAATTGAAGGGGCAAGAAGAGTGAGTTGGAGACTAACTAGGAGGAGGTTACAGTAATTGAGACATGATATGACTAGAGAATGGATGAGGGTTTTGGTAGCTTCATTACCAATGGTCATGGTGATGAAGGAGGGGAGGAAATCCTAGGGGGAGGAAAAAACAATGATTTCCATCTTGTCCATATTCAGCTTGAGAAAGTGTTTGGCCATCCATGTGAATAGGGACGCAAGGCACTTGGAAATATTAGACAGAAGAGAGGGATTGAGGTAATGGGTGGAGAGGCAAATTTGGGTGTCATCAGTGTAGAGGTGGTAGTTGAAACCAAAGGTGCTGATGAGGTTACTCAGCGAGGAGGTGTAGAGACAGAGCCCTGGGGAACAGGGAGTGGAGAGGAGGGGGAGGATGAGCTAGCGGTAGAAACAGAGATGGTCAGAGAGATAGGAGGAAAACCAGGAGTCAGTGAGTTCAAAAGAGCCAAGGGTTTGAAGCAGAAGAGGATGGTCAATGGTGTCACAAGCAGCCTACAGTTCAAGAAGGATGAGGATGGAGCAGTTGCCCTTGGATTTGGCAGATAACAGATCATTGGTCACTTTGGTAAGGGCAGTTTCAGTGGAATGGAGGGACTGGAAACCAGATTGTAGGGGATCAGTGAGGTAGCTGATGAGACGTTGGTAGACTAATTGCTCAAGAAGTTTGGAGGTAAAGGGGAGAAGGGATATAGGTCGGTAGCTGGAGGGAGATGTACAATATGGTATAGGAAGAAGAAAACCATGCAGTGATACCATAGGAAGTATTTCAATTGTTCTCTTTATTTCATGTCTAAAAAGATTATGAACATACCATAATGTTTCAGGAGAGTCCTTTCAGCAAATGGTTTCACTCATGGCTCCTGTCGAAACAGAAAATATAAAGATACACTACTTAGTGAAAATTCCATAATTAATCGCTGTATAGCGAGTGAACAAAGGACCGCAAAAGAGCGCGAAATTGGTAACGCGAACGCACGTGCGCAGGAGTTCCAATGCTCATCCACTCTTTCGCGGGCTTTGTTACATTCAAATAAAACATTGATATTAATCCCAAAATATAGAAAATAACCTTTGCACTAGGCAGAGAAATACAGTCCAACAATGGAATACTGTGTAATGCTTCAAAGGACTCAAAAGGACAATGTAACTTCCTGATCAAGAGCAATAATTAATTTGTAACTTTCTAGCAAGTGAGTGCTAATTTCTACTGTAAACAGGGCTTTTCCCTTAGTACGTAAGAGCTAAATATTTAAATGAAGGTATTTGCACATCAGAAGGATACCTTCTGGTGTACAAAGTTACTTATAATTCATCTGACAAAACGTCCTGTCTTGTGTGTATACATATATATATAAAAGACTCACATTAATAAACATACACACACATAGGGTCTTAGCGCTTGTTTCTATACTATCTCTACTCAGCCTAAAATTAGCCTTTACTGGATCCAGAGGCAGAGCACTGGAGCTTTTGCTCCAAGACAGGCCACACTATTAGAAATCAGCTGACCATCTCCATTGAATTACAAATTTCAGCAGACTATCAGAACCCCAGCTAGTACACAGGCTCCCGCAACCATACAGAACGGTTGGTGCAGGCGCCACTGGAAGGGAGAAATTTTAAGCCAACACATCCACTATCTTGGACTGGTAACATATTACCGCTGACTCTGCAAATTAACTTTGTATATTTATGATGGCACGTTGACAGCATACTAGCGCTGTTGCATAGCAATTTAATTGAAAATACAATCTATCAGCTGTCCGTCTGAACTATAGCCACATTGTTTGGTTTTTATATACTGGTATATATAGAAACCTAGAAACCTAAGGCATATACCATAGAAACCATACTTTAAACAAGATCTTGCACCTATAGACTTGGTTACAAAATGTTTTTTTGAATACCATCAGAAGATTTTCTTCTATTTGTGTGCACACAGTGACTTTTTACCCCTGCAGGGTGTTTACATCGGTGTTTTATTTTTTGGCTTGTTTATGCATGCTGCATTTTTTATGTTATTTTTAAATGTTCAATAAAAATATAAACTTTTTGCATTTTTATATTGATATCCTACTAATGGAGGCTATATATTTATAAAATTACCTTTTATTTGTATTTGATCACCAAAAACAACTTTCTTAGATATCTACTTTTCATAGCACTTATCTTTCTTTATATTGCTTTTTATTTATGAAGGACTATCTCTCCCTTCAAAAATGAGCTGCTGAAATTTAGATTATCATTATCATTATTTTTCCCATCTATTAATTATTGTATTTTGTTCCCAATAGCGCAGGTAGTGTTTTTTTCTTAATGTATATGATATACCTCTATCAAACTTAATACAGAACATATACAGTTTTTAGGTATACTGGGCCAGATCCAGAGCTGGCCAGCGTAGCTCTGGTGCACTCCCCCTGTCCCTCCCCCTGTGTGCGCATAGTTAGACACAGTTGCGCCGGCTGAAGGCTACCCTAACTTCAGCTGGCATAACTGTGTCTAACTACGCTTACACAGGAGCGGAAAACACTGTACCCATACCCTCCCCCCGCCCAGCTTCTGTAACTACAGCGTAGTTGTACGGAGCTGCCCGTCATAACTACGCTGGATTACGTCGGGAAACATCTGCCCGGCGCTGTAGTTACGGACTCTAGATCCATGGCTCACAGTGGTTTTAGTCATGGGTGGTTTGGGTAAAATGTTTGCTGGTTTGGGCACAAGCAAGTTTGGGCTCTAGTAAGCCCTTTAGGTGAAGAATTGGTTAAGTGGAAGTTAGAAGGTTTCATTAGGAAGACTTTCGGTTAAATGGAGAATCTTATCAGTATTCCTAAGTAATAAACTACTTTACCCTTCTAACCCACTTAGGGCCTGATCCAGAGCTACGATGGTACACTGAGCATTTTAACGCTCAGCGTACCATTGCTGCACTTCCCCGACACTCCCCCTTGCCCCAGCGTATTAACACTCGCTTACGCCAGCTGAAGGCTACCTTAACTTCAGCCTGCGTAAGTGAGTGTTAATACACTCCCTCCCCCAGCCAACCTGCACTAACTGAAGTGTAGTAACGGAGGGGAACGCCCCCTCCAGTGTTACTACGCTGCTGCTACAGACGCCCGATCCACGATCTGGCGTTGCCATAGCTACACTGGGCAACATCTGCCCGGTGCATGCGCAGATTGACTTTTAAGCCGATCTTACCGCCAGGCAGCGTAGGGCTGGATCAGCCCCTTACTGTATAGACTTTGGAAGTTATGTTTTTGTGAATACAATTTAAACAGAAGGATTTGGTAGATGGGTTTATTTGACATGTATGTGTTTTTTGTATGGTAGGATAAGCATGGTAGCAAAGCTGTGGATTTTGGATGGCTCCAATGGTCATCCATAATGGCACACCTAGAAATGCAAGTGTAAGCACATGATACTGGGTTCAATCTGATTTACATTTTGTTGACTAACTTTACAATTCTTTTTCTTTAACTTAGGGCCAGATTTAATAAGCTGCAGGAAAGAAAATACAGCAACCAATCAGATTCTAGCTCTCACTTTCCTACTACAAACTATATAATGCCAGCTATAATCTGATTGGTTGTTATGGGCAACATCTCTCCTTAGCTTAGTAAATAAATCTGGCCCTCAATTTTTACTATTTAAAGAAAATAACTTACTTTGTTCCATTATTTGTGAGAGCTCCATGATGTTTAGTGGGATAAAATATGCCAGATGAAACATATGCCTGTGAATAGTCATCTACGAATTGAAGCATCTCTTAGATACATGCTACAGTGATATCCTTACAATGTTCATGTAATTCTTTGTCATTGTTACTACATTAGTTGAGTAGTTGTAAGCGTCTTGGACTTGATCTGAGGTGGTGCAAAAAATCACATATAGTGTTTTGGTTGCTCAGTCAAAATTTAACATTGTTTAAAAGCACATTTCAAACTTTTATATACCTGGATGAAAGCCAAAGAAAGTTTTAGCAATCTAATTCTCATCAGTCATATTCTTGCAAAAGTCACAAAAGCTGACTTGTTAATATTCCGTTGATGTGGCATGGGTGAATTGTGAAAGAAAACTCGGGATGATTTATTTTCTTCATACAACACCTCGCTGTCAGTTGTGTTTGCTTCTGTTCACATACAACCTCATTCACGAGGTAAGATCTTGTTATTATATATTCATAGAAATCAGACAAGTTAAAATTAGATTTACTGTCTCCAGCTTCTCACCTCAAATCAATAGAATAAGATAGACTAGACTTTCTTATGGAATTGAATGAAAAGCAAATTGATTGGTCTGTTTATTTGGTACCCAGAGTAGCTTATTTTGCTACTTTAGAACAATGGACTGACTTTTTTTTGTTTTTGTTATTAATTTTTATTTGAATTTTCTTTATCATTATTTTCAAGTAAATATTTTTATTTTTATAAAAACCAGACTTTTGGGAAATTGGGACAGAGTGTGCATGCTGGGACATGGCCACATCCACATGTTTGGTACGTACCTACATTCCATATGAAGGAAGTCCATCAATTGATTTCACTGGCCCACCCCGTAAGTTATTATCAATTGTTATGAACCAATGTCAAGTGCATATGACACATTGTAACTTTGCTATGCACTGAAACTTTGCTATGCACATAGACTTGAGCAAGAGATACCTCCAAACTTAGCACCAGATCCAGACATGCGAGCGTCACCCACTTACGCATGCAAAGCGTGTAAGTGGAATGTTTTCAGAGAAGGGCACCTGTAAATCCTATTGTATGGACAGCCATGAGTATGAATATATGCTGCGCTTCAATGATTTCAATGTCATTTTACTTAGCTAGATGCAAACTGCTGATAATGGGCCGGATCCAGAACTACGCCCATCTTCCATAGACGGACGTAATTCAATTAACAATAGCTACTGCGCATGCGTAGTAGCTATTGTACGTTATCTGCGTATCGTTTCGATACGCATGCGCAGTAGCTATTGTTAATTGAATTACGTCCATCTATGGAAGACGGACGTAGTTCTGGATCGGGCCCAATGTGATTATAGCGAGCCAGAATTGCAAAATTGCTCTGATTTAAATATCCCTCCCTAAAGGCTTGTCAGACAACATGCATGGAGAAAGATCCTTAATTGACTTCTAAGACCAACTGCAAATTATACCAATATTAGAGAACCAAGGGCCAGATCCAGAGTTAGGTACATTAGGCCACTTACAAGGGCCCAGATTCTGGGCTATGGCCGACAGGGGAATTACGTACAGCGCGTGCCTAATTCCCCTGTCTATAAGGTTGTGCGCATGCTCATAACCTTCTTACGATGCCGTAAGTGTCGGCGTACGTAACTAATGTTACATACACCGGCTCTGGCAAAAAAGAGGGCTTTCTCTCCCATTACGCATATCTTATCTCCGCCGTGAAGGTGGAGACAGACATGCTAATGATGGGACAGGGTGGGGAAAGCCCCGTTAAGATCAGGTATGCGGGAATAAGGCCGCATACGTGATTGTAAAAGTTAGGGTAGGAATCTGGACACGTAAGTGCACTCCCCGCTACGATCCCGGCCGTACTGACCTTGGGCGGCCGTAAGATGTGTAAGTGACCTGATTTGATTGGAGGGTGTATGTGTAACTTAGTTCTGTATGATGCCATTTCAGAAGAAATGGACTGTGCTTCACCTCTGCCTGCTAAAATGGGCAACAGGAAACATGGCAATTGTACAGCGTGGGATGGCTATCCACCACTCGTGCGAATCAGCCATTGTACAGACCACTGATCCGCACTCTTCAGTTAAGGTAGGCTTATGGCAGCGTAAGCGTTCACTCCCCTCTCTCTGTCAGACGGACAGACTCCCACACGTATGAAAAGTGAGCGGGAGTTTGGATCAGTTATTTAATGTTTTATATTTAAAATAAAGGACTAAAGCTTAAATTTTACTCTAGAATATTTCCTATGAGGTACATTTCCAAATGCTTCATCATAAAAGAGCCCTTATTAAGACAATTAATATTGGATGGTCCCCAGTCAAGAAGCTGGGGGCATAAAAGACCATTTTGTTATTTTAATTTTTTTATTAATGATATGTTATTTTACATCTAAACTGTGATTGTTTTAATATATTTCACATTCTGTCTGAAGAAGTGTTATAAGAAATAGGTTACAGTAAAATAACTTCATAAGAGGAGATCACTGAAAGAGTGGAAATTTGGATTCACAGAAGATGAAAGGCAGTCTTTCTTCTATAGTGGTGTAGTGGCTACTTTTTGAACCTCTGCTTAATGCATACTGTTTGTAAACATATAAGCCATGTCTCTTTGACACATTTCCTATAGTTACATATTTGAAACTGTAGCTACTATTGATAAGACATGTATTTAATTCTTAAGAACATTTCACACTTTGCTTCAAAATATTCTCCCAACCATCAGATATATAACACAGCGGCATTTGTCTTTAATGTTTCATGTTTCCTTCTACTGAGCTTATATCTCTGTGCAGAGAAGATGGGGAGGGGGAGGGGTGGAATGGATAATATTCAACTTTGCTCTCCAGCAGTGGGTACTCTCTCTCTCTCTCTCTCTTTCTCTCTCTCTCTCTCGTAATGCTGCACATCGATGAGCCAATGTACTGAACCCCAACATTTTTGGTAGTGGCTCTGAGTGTTGATGTGGGGGGGGTGTGGCCATGACATTCTTGCAGTGTGTAAGGTTGGGGACAGAGGCACATAGGTTTTAAATAAGTGGTCAGACCAAATAAATTGCCTACAACAAAAAAATATAGTTCAGATACCCCATAATAGTGCTCTATATGTCCCATAATAAAGCTCTTTAAAACCCTCCTTTCACCATTTGTTTAACCTATCTTTATTCTTCTGTTCTCTGCAGTGTTGATACACTGTCTGCAGCTTCTCAAACAGAGGCATCCAACACTGTGCTGCTGACATCAGCCACAAACACAGACATTGACTGGTCTTTGGGCCAGTCTTTGTCCGTGTCCACAGGTGCTCTGAATATGAAGTTACAAAAAAAGTTGTTGGATTTGCACTGCATTTAAGACACTACTGAGTATTTGCCCCTGAAGTCTCTGCATTTGCCCCTGAGTCTGTCTGTCTCTCTCTCTCATTCTCTTCCCCCCTCACCACCACATTTCACAATAACCTCGGAAAGTAAGTATTGTGTGAGAGAATTTGAATATATAATAATCTCATTTACAATGAATCCAATTGAATCTATTTCTAGAAATGCATGCTGGGATAATATTCCAGATGAATTATTCCAGCAGGAAGCATAAAGAAGACATAATAAAGAAAAAAGCAAGTATAACCACTCAGTTCAGGAAATTAAAACAAAAAAGTTGTGTTTGCACTTTCATCTTAGATAAAAGAGTTTTTCCTCAGGATTATTCTATTAAGTTTTGAGTCGTTAAAAACTATTCCATGTTGTTTAATCCAAATACCCCATTGTTAAACAGAATGAGAGTGTTCTTATCACTGACAAAACTTCAGACTAAACTGTAGAAGTCAGAAAGCATGTTATCTTTTTTTTTTATCCTATTCCCAGCTAGAGTTTTGACTGTAATCTTTTTCTATAAATGGAATTTTTTCGGTAACTGCTTTAACAGCAGAAGAAAATGAAGATGCAGAAGGAGAAAGTGACAGAATGAAGAATATTTTAGAATGCGTTTTATATACTTCAGGGGACTAGGGAAGATGAATGCAGTTATTCTCTGGCCATGTTCATCAAATGTTAGCATTACAAATCAGAATAAATAGACACTGATCATATTCTAAAGAATCAATAGCTTTAGAAATGTGAATTTCTACTGCTTTCACAAAAGAGATGTATTAAAAACTCCCATACAGGCAGTAATAGTTGCTGCAATAAATTTTATGTGAATTTGATTATAAAGTCTTTGCAGAGAAAAAGAGTCTTTTAAGTTTGCATATTTATTTTACAGCTTTAGTAATAAATCAGTGAAGCACTAATATTTATGCAAATCTCCTCTTTAATGAATTACTAAGTTTTCAATTCTCCTATTCCCTTTCACCAATGCTCCAAGCCAAGTTGTATATTATCCTCTCAAAATGAAACACACAGAAATCAAGGACATTCAAATGACTGTACTTGGTGCTTTAAACTGATATTGGCATCAAATATTGACAGTAGTTTTGTTCATACTTTAATATAAATGTTAAATATGAATGGAATTGGATTTAGTGTTCATTATTTTTATAGTATTCTGTGGAATTTGAATATAAGTATTTCCGCAGAATAAAAATATAAATACTGTTCTAGGAGTTAAAGATTCTAAATCTACTTAATAGATATTTATTATGCATTTTGTTTTAACAATCTTTCAGTTGGTAGAAGGGGTTAGCAGTACCCCTGGAAGCAAAGACTGTAAAAAAGAAACACACACAACTGCTATGCAGACTAAATTGCAACACACAGCTACGACTGTTCACAGTCAAAGGGATATTGTAGGGGAGGGAATTCCATGTAAATGTATACCCTTTAGAGTTTATAAGTACAGTTTTTTCATTTGTGTGTTATGGATCTGTTATTTATAGCGGCCCATGAAAGGAGCTGCAGTGGGCAAGACAGTGGAACCATTCCATATCAGACATTTTCTTGTAGTGTAAGCAGTGGTTATAATGGAGAAGCAGTAAATTTGATGTCTTGGGGGAATATATGTTGATTTTCTGGTTGTAATGAAGCATACCTCCCAACATTTGAGAATTGGAAATTTTCGCGGCCTGGTAGAGAGTGTGTGTCTTGTACCACCCAGTGGGTGTGTCTGTGGAAAGTGGGTGTGTCTGGCATGCCCAGATAGCAGGTCTAGTGCATGCCTCTTTTAATAATTTAGCCATCCATATGTTAGTCCCTTATTATTTGTCCAGCCTCCATATGTCTTTCCCCTGTTTATTTATCCAGCCTCCATATGTCTGCCCCTTTAGTAAATGTCTGCCCCTTTATTATTTGTCCAGCTTCCATGTCACCCCTTATTATTATTGCCAGCCTCCATGTCTGCCCCTTATTATTATGACCTGCCTCCATGTCTGTCCCTTATTATGTCCAGCCTCCATATGCCTGCCCTTTATTATATGTCCAGTCTCCATATGTCTTCTCTTTATTATATGTCCAGCTTCCGTATGTCTGCCTCTGTATATATGTCCAGCCTGTATGTCTACCCCTGTTTATATGTCCAACCTGCAAGTCTGCCCCTTATTATTATTGCCAGCCTCCACCTCTGCCCCTATTATTGCCAGTCCCAGCCTCCATGTCTACACTTTTGCCAATGGCTTTATCTATGTCTGCCTACAATTACCAGTGCCTTTCACCATGTCTTCCCACAATTGCCAGTGCCAGCCTCATCTGCCCCCATTTGCCAGTGCCAGCCTCCATGTCTGCCCCCTATTGCCAGCCTCTGTGTCTGCACCCAAATGTCAGTGCCAGCCTCCAACTGCCCCCCTAATGCCAGCCTCCATCTGCCCCCTTATTGCCAGTGCCAGCCTCCATGTCAGACCATTTATCTTACTTAGCTTTGATGTCTTCTGCCTTCCTACACGGCACTCCCACTGTCTGGCTCTCCTTCTCTCTGGGCGGCGTCTGGTCTGTGATCACATGATCGCTGGTAATACAGGGCTCCTATGGGAGCCCTGTAGGACCAAATCTCTTTTCTTGAATGGCAGTGACCATATAGGTTAGGGTCACTGCCTTTCAGTAACAGATTTGGTCCTACAGGGCTCCCGTAGAAGTCCTGTATTACCTATTAAGTTCTGTAAAAAGCCCAGCCGCATATACAGCGGCACAGGCTTTTAAATGTTGTGAGTTGGGCGAGACAGCGGGACAGTCCCCCGAAAGCGGGATTGTCCCAATCGAATCGGGACACTTGGGAGGTAAGATGAACTGATGTCTGGGGTAGGTTAAGTGCTGGAAGCAGAGGCGTAACTAGGGTGAGTTTTCTAGGGCAAATGTCCTGGGCTCCAATAGACCAAGGGGTGCCAAAATTAAATTTTCATTATTTTTTAAACAGTATAATAAGGGGTGGGGGTGCTTTATATTGCCCTGGGTTACATCAAGCCTAGTTACAGTGATTTTTATGCAGAGTAAAATCTGTTCAAATAGCGCTCCACTCAAGAAGTTGCTGCCGACAAACTGAGGTGATTTTTACCTATCACCTATAGGAAGTACCAGAAAAAATTGTTATATCCAGGCACTACTTCTTGCAAACACAAAGTAAAAAAGAAAAAAAATATATGCAGCAATCAGAATAAAGATTATATTTGCAATTGAATGAAAATAATGAACAACTTATTTAATTAGCAGTCCTAAATATACTAATTTCCAAAACAGCACACAAAAACTCACCATAGAGAAAAATATATAAAATTGTCCTTTATTAAAAAGATATCTCTCAATATAGGAGCTTACGATGGTCCTTATGGTTGTTAAGGTACACAATATCAAGGTACTCAATG
>WWET01010878.1:5606-17543 GCA_011038615.1 Limnodynastes dumerilii
AGTGAACCTTTCGAAATAGGATTCATACCCCTGAATACTGTATATAAATTAATACATCATTAAATACTTTGTTTGGGGCTAAACCTGAGGATCAGAATAAGGACAAAACAGGTGCAATTGTAGATGTGAGCAAACCGTGTTGCAATGTAAGCGGCACAACTAAGCTTTAAATCTTCTGCATTTGGAAATACACTTTGGGCTGGATCCAGACTGAAGTAAGTGCTTGAGCTTAGTTACTCCTGGGCGAAAGCATGTTGATTGCAGGGGAGTCCTCCGGTCCGAATGGCCGATTTTCCCAGCCAGTTGCGAACTTGATGAGGCATAGCAATTAATCCATGGAGCACTGAAAGCTCCTTGGTGCGAAAAGTAGTAAAAAAAAAAAAGTCTCCCACTTCCATTCCCTAGTCTTACCCTACCCCTCCCTCCCCTGCAGCCTGACCCTAACCCTCCCTCCCCTACATCCTGACCCTTACTCTCCCTACCCCGCACAGATAATTTACTTACCTGTTCCTGGTCCAGCGAGCAGCAGCGGCGGAGGTGCAGCGGAGGGATATAGCGCGTACGGCATACTCACCAATTTATTTAAAAAAAGTAGAAAAGGGTAAGTATTCCAAAATGGGACATCCGAAAAGGAAGGGGGTATATATAGGCCGGCTGTAAGGGGCTATATATACAAAGTGGGGGGTAAGTGGCGGTCCGTACCACTTGAAGTCATGTCGGGTACCCGGGGAAGGAGAATGTGGGTGTAAATGACCGGACACTAGATGGCGGCTCCAGGCAGAAACTAAGACCACCACAGCACCGCCAGCCCCATCACCGGATGGTTGTCAAAGCAACCGAGACCCTATTATTCAATCGCGCCACCACGTTACTCCTTATTTTGATGGTTCGGGGCGTCACTTAAAATGACTCCGTAAAATACACAAGTACCCTCTTTACATTTTGCTGGAGAAAGAACTCTACTGTCGCAACAGTTAGAAGTTTCGGCAGCAGTGACAGCGGAGTTCTGGTGGCGGGTTACCTCTTTCTTTGCACCCAAGAGAGCATAAGCTAGCATCTTATTGGTTATTATGTGCATCAAGTGCATTTTTTTTATTAGATGTCTTTTAATTGATTAGCCCCTATAACAACACATAAAAATCTGTATCAAATAATAATGACAAAATCCTAATAAAAATGTAAACCTGTAATGTGCAGAATTTATTCAAGAAGCTAAACTCACATTCTTACAATATCTTATTATTTACATCAGAATTAAAATAAGGGGCTACCAGAATCTTTTAGCCTTTGTGTTTGCGATAGAAAATATAAATAAGAATTCATCTTTGCTGGCTAATATCAGTCTTGGCTACCGAATCATCGACCCTTGTTATACTGAAAGAGTAGCTTTAACTGGAATGTTTAATATTCTTTCTGGAACTCAGAATTTCACAATAAATTATCAATGTGGATTATTACCAAGCCTGGTGGGATATGTCGATGGAGTATCTTCTAAAATCTCTCTTTTAATAGCCCGCGTGTTTGGAATTTACCACATTCCACAGGTGATAATTACTGTTAGTTTTTAATATATTTATTCTTTATTTAGTTTGTAGACTTTGACAGTTATTACAATACAAAACAAAGTGAATTATATATGAATGGAACATTAATTAAACACAATTGGCAAGATTCAGACTTAATAACGATAGTCAACTTATGCAGCAGCATGTGTAATTCTGGCTGTGGGAATGCACTGCGCAAGCATGCAGCAGATGTAAATTATCTTAACTCTGATTGTACGCAACTTGCACATTACTCCATATGATAGGGCATGACATATCTACGCAAGCTGAAAATACTGTGAACGGAGGGAGGCATTTAAATTGTACAGTATGGTCTGGGTTAAGCACTCATGTATGACAACGCATTACATTCGACTGAAGATACGCAAGGAAAAGTTAAGGCAGGGTAAGGAACACGTAAGTCAGCTACATTATGTATGTGAGTGGGAGTGCATTATCCTCTATAATGCGCAACTTAGGTGTGATTGCGTACGTAAAGTGATCTTAAGTCTGGATCAGGCCCAATGGGATTGTTTTAAACTCAAAAGTAAAATTAAGGATGCATTCTGTACTTGGGAATAACCCTTGCAGCTTTTTTTCTAACCTTGCTCTGGATCCAGACTTAAGTAAGTGCTTGAAATTAGTTACTCCTGGGCTAAACCATGCTGATTTCAGGGGGAGTCAAGTTAATTGTATTCTTTGCTTACAGGGATATATCTTTGAATTTCTTACTGCACACAGATACTGACCAGCTTTACTATCACACTGTTCTTTAGACTTGGGATAGGAAACGTCACCTCTCAACTCTAATACTTTGCAACAGATGAAATATGACTTTTGCTAGCTGCGGGATTTATATTGGTGGTAGTGCTGTCTCTTTGTTTTTTATTTGCATTTCTTAACCCTTTTTTGACTTGCTGCACCACCAACTAATTATTTGAAATATTTGTTTATAGTTTTTGTTGTGATGGCTGAATCTTCCTTTGTTACTTTAATTGACAGACACAAAAGACGTCTTTTTTGGTCTAACCGACACCGGACCCTCGGTACAAACTGATGATGAATTGTAACTTAAATGTTTATATAAACTCGAAGATCTGCTTAAAGCAGAAACAAGACAGTAGCTGGACAGTGTCTCATTGCAAAAGTACTTAGAGCACAAGATTGCATTATCCTATATAGATGTTCCAGATCTAAAGGAATGGAACTCTATATTGGATTCCTGTTCCGCTAAATTGATGCATCTTCTTATCAACTATAGGAAAACTAAACTTAGGGAGGTAACTACCGAAATTAAGAGTCTAGAGGATGATCTCAAAGTCTTTAGACTCTCTGAAGCCTTTAAATCTAAAGAAAATTCAATGCAAGCTAAGATTCTAGCCTATGAAAAAACTATTATTAAAAGGAAACAGGATAAATTCTTAAGAAACACCAATGATTACAAACAAGACAGAGTTAGGACTTGTAATAAGCTGCCTCATATTACTGATTCTATATATAATTCTGAATTTATGGTTTGATAAACCTAACAGGTTGGCAACTCTAATAATGTGCCTAACCTGTTTAAAGGTCCTAATAATAACTCTAATTTTGAGAAAAATGGGAACAGAAATGGAAAGAAAAGTGGTAATAGGAATGGATTTGGAAGTCCCAATAGGAAAAATGTCAATCTAGGCAAAACCCATGTCATAAATAGAAATAAAAGAAAGAGTATCCCGGGCGCTGTAACCAGTGGTGATGGGTGTTTGGGTTAGTATGCAGACTGTATTTATATACACCGCAGCTAAAAGGGTTCAGAGTGATAATACGTTTAATAATGGTACCTAATAAAAACCTATGAATAGCATATGAATAACAATGGCATATAGTCACAGGAATAATAAATACAGAAAACAAAACAATGATAATTGACAGAGACAAAAATATGCAATAGAACAATGTCCCTTGAAAAGTGTGGCAAAACAGTAAGTCTTACTCAAACATGCGGTACACGCAATAAGGAATGTGTATACAGAGTCAATTGGCACTGTCAAGTGCAGTGCAGAGGCTCTATTCCTATAGTGTACGATGGTAGCAAGTGGGTTGGTTGCGCGGCAGTGAGTATAGCCAGGTGCCGTGTAGAAGGCACTAAGAGTTCAGGTACACGTGTGAACCGTGGGAAGGCCACTGGGTGATACCTGGAGGAAAGGTGCAATGCTGCACGTATGTGGCTGGGCTTGGTTGGAAGGATGGTATAAAAGCAAAACGTTCCGCTAGGGTAACGTACTTACAGAAACTCCAGGTACTCTGGTTAGCAGTCACAGGGGATCCGCAAGTAAGGAGTCCAACAAAACCGGAGTGCTGTAGTTGTGGCTTCTGGTGCTGGAATAGAGCTGTGGCAGTCTGTGCTGTTTACAGCGTGCCGTCAGAAAGTTGCCTTGGTAGTCAGGGACGCCTCCTCCTACTCGTTCGCGGCTGTTACCCCGGCGCCGACGCTGTGTGCACTACAGCCGCGCCTGGGGTGCAGAATGAGGATGCAGGATACAAGTGTAGAATTAGAGAGCTCTCTATTAGTTTCCTACGCGTTTCACCTATGAGAAAGGCTTCTTCAGGGACAATAAACTTGCTCCAAATCTTGCTGCAGTACGAGTGGGTCAGAGGTAGTGGCATGCATGTGAAATAGCCAGCGGTATTTCTAGGCTTAGCTCAACAGGCTAATTGTGATTGACAGGTATCTTAGTTGGATCAAAGTGCTGCTTAATTGGTATAGTCTCTGAGAGAGATTAGTCTCTTTGATTGGTATAGTCTCTGAAAGTGATTGGTCTATTCATTGAAGTCCAAATACCCAGGCTCACAACGTGAGACAACTCTCCTTACCACATTGTAAGGTGATGATAGTAAGAATAAACATGATACTAATAATAAATACCAGTACAAATGGTACAAAATGGCTGACATTGTGCATTAAACAGCATATAGGTACACCTACTGCCAGGGATTGCCCTGGAACAAACTGGAAAGAAATAATAATAATAAATGGAAAACCGACTAAAAGGGTGGGGTGATGCATATAGTATAAAATGAACCTGGTTACTAGCAACCTTAAAGCATCGGTAAAAGGGCTGGTAGATGCTTGAAGGGGTAATACATAGATGGAAATATCTAATATAAAAGTAGGCTAGGCTGCTAAGCAGGCGAAAAAACATAGACTTTATCTAACTAATGCATATGAGGGGGTAATCAATATGCACCCCTAAGGTGTGTATGTGGGAGGTGTATATCAAATTATGGGAATGTGTTTAGGCTGAGAACAAGAATGTACCTAGATCTAGGTCAATGTTCATGCCCAGAGGTTCCAAAGTTTTAAGGCTAAAGATCCATTTGGTCTCTTCCCTCGCAATTTTAGCTAGAAAATTACCCCCTCGCCAGTCAGGGTCCACTTTTTTAATGCCCATGAACTTCAGGGTGGATGGATCCTTATTATGTGCCAGTGAAAAATGTAGGGGGACACTATGTGTATCCACACCCTTCTTAATGTTCCGAATATGTTCCCCTATACGTGTTTTTAATGGGCGTATGGTGCGCCCAACGTACTGGAGGCCACATGGGCACTCCAGTAAATACACGACCCCTTTTGTGTCACAGCTGATTCTTTCTGTGACTTTATATTCTTGGTTTGTGCTTGTTGATTTGAATGTCAATAGGGGTTTCGTGGAGTTCTTGTTAGTAGACGTACACGAGGTACATCTAGTGCAGTGATAAAATCCCTTTGTGTTGGTAGTAGCGTTCAGCCATGTAGGGGTAGGCTTTGGGGGTGTTGACGGGCATAGGGCACTTGGGGCTAGTATGTTCTTAATGTTCTGTGTTTTCCTGTATGTAATAGTGGGTTTTTTGGGCAGAATGGTTTTTAATTTGGGGTCTTTCAAAAGGAAATGCCAATTCTTTTTGAACAGCTTTTCCAGACTTCTAAAATTGCTGCTGAAATCGGTAATGAAACAGACTTCTTGCTCTGCCTTTTTTACATTCTTTTTTGTTTTTTCCAAGAGGGTCTGCCTATCCAGTGATCGGCTATTGAGTAAGGCTCCCTCAACTAAGTCCTCATCGTAATTTCTATCTTTAAATCTTGACTTGAGGTCCTGGGCCTGAAGTGAGAAATCTTTCAAGTTGGAACAATTTCTCCTCACTCTACGGAACTGCCCCCCAGGAATATTACTGAGCCACTTGGGATGATGGCTACTGTCTGCTGGGATGAAGGAATTGGCATCAACTTTTTTAATGTGGGTTTTGGTGGGCAGGGTATCGCCTTCCGTCATGATGACTAGGTCCAAAAACTCAACCTTATCTTTACTGATTGTTGAAGTGAATATCAGATTAAGGGAGTTGTGATTGAGATAGTTGGAAAAATCCTCTAGGGAATGTTTAGTACCTCCCCAGAAACAGAGTACATCATCAATGTATCGTTTCCATGTGATGATATCGTTCTTATAAGGGTTAGTGTCACCCCAAATAAACTCCTCCTCCCAATGGGCCATGAACAGGTTCGCGCCCATTGCTGTCCCGAGAACCTGTCTATAAAATTTCCCATTGAAGGAGAAGTAGTTGTGGTTAAGTACAAACTCTGTGGCCTCTACCAAAAATTGTTGTTGTATAGGGTCTAGGTCGGAATATTTCCTGAGCATATCCCTCAGATGGTTACAGCCGGCTGCGTGATCAATCACTGAATAAAGTGAAGTGATATCACTGGTGAGGAGGTAGTAGTGCGGTTTCCATTGGACCGACTCTATCAAATTCAGGACCGCTGCTGTGTCTCGCAAATAGCTGGTCTGTTTGATGACTAGAGGTTGTAGAAACGTGTCGATGTATTCGGACAGGTTTGTGGTAATGCTCCTTATACCCGATACTATGGGGCGTCCTGGAGGGTTTGTCAGGTCCTTATGGATCTTGGGGAGATGATACAGTACTGGGAGGCGGGGGGTTTTGTTGTATATGTAGTCAAATTCTGTGTTAGTCAGGATTCCTTTATCAAAAGCCCTCTTTAAAAGAATTTTAAGGGCCCCGTTATACTGTTCCGTTGGATCCTTTTTAAGTAGTTCATAGGTGGAAGGGTCATTTAAAATCCTATCTGCTTCTTCTATGTATTTTGTCTTATCCATGACTACTGTCCCTCCCCCTTTATCAGCTGCTTTAATGATTAGGGACTTATCTTTTTGAAGCTCCCTCAGGGCTAGTCTTTCCTTGGACGAGAGGTTCTGTTTGGGGATGTCTCTTGGAAAAAACAAAAAAACACGTATAGGGGAACATATTCGGAACATTAAGAAGGGTGTGGATGTTACACTCCGTTAACATGTCTGTATTTCTGTTCTGTTATTTTACTGTTCTATTCATTTTATGCCTGCCTATTTTACTGCTATGTATCTGCCATTGCTAGCTGTGCAGCTAGCTGCACATCCTCATTCTGCACCCCAGGCGCGGCTGTAGTGCACACAGCGTCGGCGCCGGGGTAACAGCCGCGAACGAGTAGGAGGAGGCGTCCCTGACTACCAAGGCAACTTTCTGACGGCACGCTGTAAACAGCACAGACTGCCACAGCTCTATTCCAGCACCAGAAGCCACAACTACAGCACTCCGGTTTTGTTGGACTCCTTACTTGCGGATCCCCTGTGACTGCTAACCAGAGTACCTGGAGTTTCTGTAAGTACGTTACCCTAGCGGAACGTTTTGCTTTTATACCATCCTTCCAACCAAGCCCAGCCACATACGTGCAGCATTGCACCTTTCCTCCAGGTATCACCCAGTGGCCTTCCCACGGTTCACACGTGTACCTGAACTCTTAGTGCCTTCTGCACGGCACCTGGCTATACTCACTGCCGCGCAACCAACCCACTTGCTACCATCGTACACTATAGGAATAGAGCCTCTGCACTGCACTTGACAGTGCCAATTGACTCTGTATACACATTCCTTATTGCGTGTACCGCATGTTTGAGTAAGACTTACTGTTTTGCCACACTTTTCAAGGGACATTGTTCTATTGCATATTTTTGTCTCTGTCAATTATCATTGTTTTGTTTTCTGTATTTATTATTCCTGTGACTATATGCCATTGTTATTCATATGCTATTCATAGGTTTTTATTGGGTACCATTATTAAACGTATTATTACTCTGAACCCTTTTAGCTGCGGTGTACATAAATACAGTCTGCATACTAACCCAAACACCCATCACTACTGGTTACAGCGCCCGGGATACTCTTTCTTTTATCAGTCTACTTTACATAGGGTTACCCTTGGGAAATCCCTATTTCATCCCAGTGGCTGCGTTTCTTCAGTTAACAGGCAGTGCGGTTCCTCTTACTTCTGACGCTATATCATAAATAGAAATGATCACAAATAATGTGACTCTTCTACTGACGGTATACATCACAGTAACACTCCCAAGTTTAATAATAAAAAATCAGTTATGCCTAAATCCAATGCTACTACCCTTTCACAGATTTTTGTTACAGGCCATTTTGTTTATCCTTCAACATAATTACTTTAAATTTGATTCTCGTGTGTACCTCCAGGTGCTTGGCACCGCCATAAGCACCAGATTTTCTCTGAGCTTTGCCAACCTCTATATGGGCAAATTTGAACATAAATACATCTGGGATGGGCCGTTTGGAGCAAGTCTGGTGCTCTATGGGAGGTACATAGATGATTTGATTTTTATTTGGGATACTCGTTATTTTTCTATCACTGATTTTGTAGATTATCTCAAATCTAATTGTTTTAATTTATCTTTTTCTTTAAATTGGAGTGACTCCACCATCAATTTTCTTGATTTGTTTGTTGAGAATTCCACTGTTCAATCTAAGACCTTCATTAAACCTGTGGATGTGAATAATTTTATGCACTTCCACAGTAGGCACCACCGTCCCTGGGTACGGCACATTCCCAAGGGACAGCTGTGTCGCCTTAAGAGCAACTGTTCTTCTGAGGTGACTTTCCTTTCTAAATTCCAGGATCTTTTGAACCATTTTAGATCTAGAGGATACCCAGATGATCTATTACAACAATCCCTGGCGGAGGTTGTAACAATGAAAATATCTCATTTTCTTTCTTCTAGGGATCGCCCTTTCTATACAGGATCCTCTAAGCTTAATACTACTAATAATAACTGTACAAATAATAGGGATAATTCTGTTGCTTTTATATCTAAGTTTAACAGTACATCTCATATTATTAAGAACATTATTAATAAGTATTTTTTTATTCTCAAGAGTGATCCTGTTCTAGAGTTTTGGATGATAAGCCTAAAATTATCTTTAAAAAGAACCAAAATCTTAAAAACGTACTTGCCCCAAGTGAATATAAAGCTGCCGTGATAAACCAGCCTGAGCAACAAAGTAATTGGCTAATCCATAGACCTATGGGTTGCTTTAGATGCGGCAGAACGGGGTGTCTTACTTGTGATTATATTGCATCAATCTTGTACTTTTACCTCTTCTGTCACTCAACAGCAGTTAACTATTAAACATTTTGCTAATTGTGAGTCCAACTATGTTGTCTTTCTCCTTCAGTGCCCGTGTCTCCTGCAATATGTGGGACGTACAACACGGACACTGAAGGAGAGGATTAGAGAACATAGGAAGAATATAATCAATAGATTCCCCTCACATAGTGTTTCTAAACACTTTGATTTGGTACATGATGGGAATCCTGCTGGGTTGAAAGTTTTTGATATTGATGTTATCACACCAACCAGCAGAGGGGATAATAGGTTCCGTATGCTTTGTTGAGCTGAAATCAAATAGATCTTACAACTACAGACATTAAGCCCAAGGGGCTTAATGAAACACTTGAATTTAATACCCTTTGCTTCTGATTTAATTTTGATTCACTTATTTTAATACACGCTATAATCACTACTGGTTCTATTTTTCAGGTTTATACCTACCCACATAATACCGTGAGCCCATTCATTGGTTCCTCATTTTTTGTTCCTGTGTTAATTTTTTATTGTCATTAATATAGTTGATCATATATTTCCATATCAGTACATTTATTTACTCTATAGAATATTCATTTATTTTTCATCTTTATTTAGTACAATTGTACCCTAATCTAATTTTATTTCATTTGGTATATAATTACCGCATTTCCCCATGTACAAGACGCTCCCCTGTATAAGACGCACCAGCGGCGCTGGTCTGGAGTCAGACTGCGACTGGATGCTAAAATAGTAACCCCCCTGTATAAGACACACCGTGTTTTTGGCCACCATATTTTTCCATGGGGAAATACGGTATTTGTTATTTTCACTATCAATACCATTCCTAATGTAATGTATTATAACTGGTTGCAAATTTTCCATATTCTATCTTTTTATTATTTATTTTTTATTTTTTATTTATTTATTCTTATTTTTATTTTTTATATTGTTTAGATTTTTTGGATCTTTTGGTTTATTTTTCCTATTCTTTTTATTTTATTTTAAGAATTTTTTTCTGTACATTATCTTTATAATTATGTCAATATTTATTTTTATTTGGTTTAAAATTATTTTTTGCTCATTCTAAGCCTTAAAGAATTAAATTTCCTTACTAAATGATTGCTCACTATAGAGTTGTCATTTTTATTTATTTTTTTAAAAGTCTCCTGATTGTTTGGTTCTCCAGCAATCCCTAATTTGATATCTGATATAGCTACTGTTTCAACGCTGGTGTATATATTATTTTAAATATCGTATTCCATAGTATTTTTACTATGGATTTTAGTTGATTATTGTTTTTTAATGGCTTATTTAATGTTTTTGTGTGTTATATTCCTGCTCCCTCGTTTGATCACACGCAGCTGTTTGCCTAATTAATTAAGTACCCTCCCATTAAATAAGCTGAAAGGAGCATGGACTATTTACTGCTTGAGAAAGTACCTTGAAGGTACCAAACGCGTCGTCTTGCTGCATAGGACACGTTAACGGGACTTTTCACAACATGTATATATATATACATGTTGTGCCGTCCCCATCCCGGCTCTCTGTAAATTGGAGCCACTATTGTTAAACTGCTGACTGGACCAATACGGTGATTTACTACCCCTACTGCCTCCACCTGCTGACTTCACTGTGGAAGAAGTTTACCTTTATCGTCGGAGCAGTGCCGTGGTCCAATATCTACACTTCCTTCTATCTGCCAACTCTACTGTGGAAGAAGTCAGCATATTCCATGTCTGTTTGCCGCGACCTCCTCCTGCTCCAGGTTACATTTGCTTTAGCCTGTTGTATTGAGAGGACGTCTGCCACGAATATCCATCCATTTAATTCACTATACGAAGGGTAAGCGCCCGGTACCTATGTGCCTTAACTTGCAAACTGCTTGGATACAATTTATCACTGTGTACAGTGTTGTGTGTTGAGAGTCATTAATCATCTGCATAGCAACTAGTTTCGGACTGGCCACCTGATTCTCTGCTATTCTTCATTCCACTGGGACTAGATAAGGTGAACTTTGCTTCATCCCTCTTAGGGTAATTATCACCTGTGTGTCCACTTTTATTTTTAACCAATGTTTGTGTGGTTTGTGTTGTATCTATTGTTATCCATCATAGCTGCTTAACTCCTGTGACTGCTCATTACACCTTTGAACAGTCACTTATGTGGTCCTATGCTTTACTATTTATTTTATTCCCCTTTTAACTCATATGTTTATTTAATAAATTGTCATTTATTGCCTATATACCAGCATTGATTTATTCATCCATCACAACTAACGTTTTTAAATTGTTGTAAATATATATCCCTTGGGCTGCAAAAAAAAACTATTTTCTTGTTTTTGCTACTATCTACAGGTGGGTTCCTACTTCTTTTGCTAGCTGCGGGATTTATATTGGTGGTAGCGCCGTCTCTTTGTTTTTTAGATGAAATATGACTTCCCTGCAATCAACATTGTTTAGCCCAGGAGTAACTCATTTCAAGCACTTAAGTCTGGATCCAGCCCCTTGTTTTCCCAAGAATTTAGTAAACCCAAAAAATTTGTAGGAAGCCCCCAGTTCTACATTGGCTGCATATGTGCATTAGTCGATAGACAGTATCATGGAGGATACGATAGAGGTTATGACAATCACAGACCCCACAATTACTATTATGATAACAGGAAGAGATCTTTTGACCAAAGAGGATATTACTATGAAAATAGGAATTTCCAACAAAATAGATTTTACGATAATAGGAGGTATAACAATGAAAGACCTTACTACAATAAAGGAAGACCCTTTTATGATAACAGAGGATGGAATTCCAACATGAATAGGAGGGATAATAGGGGGTGGGAATTAAATACACATAGAAGAGACTACTACGATAATAATTGGTCTAGATCCAACTACAATAGAGACCAGTACAATGATAACACTAGACCTACTTCAAGTAGGATA
>WWET01010880.1:3533-17528 GCA_011038615.1 Limnodynastes dumerilii
CAAGCGGGTAATTTACAGATTTTTTTATTCTAAAAGGTGGTTTTATTATTGAGCATCCTGTCATTAGATTTGAATTAGTTGATTTATATTGTTTTGATGGGGTTCATTTAAGTGATTCTGGTCTTTGGGTGTGTTTACAGCATATATATGATGTGGTTGAGGCTTTAACGTATAGGTTTTAAGGTGGTGGACTTATTTTTTACAGGATAAAGAATTCGCGTTTTGGTTGCTTTATTCATAACTATGTTAATGTTGGGCGGCTTAATAACATATTTGGATGTTGTTATCGAAACTCTTTTCTTCATGGCTTATACAACTTGTGGTGTGCAGTTTTTCTTTGTATGTTTGTTAACACGATTGGTGTTATTCTCATATTTTGCACACACAATTGGTGTGGTTATTGTTAAAGGCTAAACCTCAACAAGGGAGCTTTTATGTGTTTCTCATGATTATAGGATTTGTATGATATATTATCTGTTTGACGACTTGAGACTTACAAATGCCTTTACTTCATCATGTTTAAATTTTGCCTTAATAATTATTCAAATAAAAGCTGCCATAATTTTTTTATGCATAACATGAAGTCATTTGTTATCAATTATTTTACATAAGTTATTTAAATGTTTTAATGTTATTTGACAATCCATCAGCAATGGGGAGTTTATGCATCCAATTAAGCATCTTGAAAGCAATGATCATAAGACTCTGGATAAAATATTCTAAATGTCACTTAAGACAGTAGTTTCACTTTTGCTGCCATGAACTTAAGTTACCGTACTTGATTTTAACGTGATTCAAATGCTTTCTTCACTTAATTGTTTATAGTGTTAATTACCCTTAATTGTTCCAGGTGTTAATTATCATTTGAATATGTTTATACCATGGAACAGTATAAGTTAATATTATATAACCTTAATATAGCCATTTGTATTCAAATTCATTTACATTATTTGTAAACTCTATGTAATTTGTTTAAATAAATAAAAAAAGAAAGTCATTTTAAACAATTACAAGTGTTACAAACTTTAGTAATTGTGTAAAATCTTCCCTTTGGCAGAGTTAATTCTGTAACTAAAATACAACTTTAAATGTTGCTACAATGCATTAATGTCATATTATTAAGGTATTATTTTATGTACAGACATATTTTTCTGTAGGATATATTTTTAATTGAATAATTTATTTAAACATTCTTGTGGTGAGTACATTTTCCTACTATAAATAATGTTGGGTTTACTGATCTCAATATACAATTTTAATTAAAAACATAATTTTACACTAGTCAGTTTTATTCTATTGCACAGATTGGTGAACAAAAGTTTAATATCATTTAAATTAGTTTGTTATCAATTATTCATAATACTGTATTTTGTTATTTTTGATTTGCAATATGGAATATGTTTCCTGTTTCTTCCCTGGAGAGATGGTTATTTATAGGGAGAAATTATAGCTATTAAATTAAGTAAAATGTGTTCTTAGAAGCTGTGGACTGAAACAAAGCACAGACTGGCCAAAGTAGTAAATTAAATTGTACTATATAGTTTATTTTATATTCAACTTATGGTATTTTTTCTTTACTTTATTAGAGTGTACAAGTATACTTATAGAAACATAAAATGTGATGGCAGCTAAGAGCTGCTTGGCCCTTCCAGTCTGCCCAATGAAATATTTATTTAAACAATACAAAGTCAAGCTGCAGTACAACACCTGCTGACGATTTTCTAAACTATGAGGATCCACATCCTCCGCACCAACTAAAACAAGAAAAGTAAATGTAAACAAAAACTGTGCTGGTGACACCAAAATAAATACTACATAAACAGTGTAAAATTATGAAAAGGTAAAACAGTACTAATGGCCAACTGACCTGGAATATTTGTTCAGTTCTGGAGGCCTTATCTCCAGAAAGACATAATTACATTAGAGATTGTGCAAAGCAGGGCAACTAAAATTCTACATGGCATGTGTCATATAACATAACAAGAAAGGCTAGAGGAACTAAACATGTATAGTTTGGAGCAGAGAAGGGAAAATGGGGATATGACAGCAGCTTTGTATTAGAACATGAGGACATGTATCTAATCGAGAGAGTTGTAGGTTCAGAGGTAATGTGTGGAAAAAATTACTTCACTGAAAGGGTAGTTGATATGTGAAATAACCTCCCATCTAAAGTGGTAGAGGCTAACACAGTAGAACAGTTTAAACATGCTGTTCTACTGTGTTAGCCTCAACCACCTCAGATGAAAGGTTATTCCACTTATCTATCACCCTTTCTGTCAGGATATAATCAAATATTATGTGTACAAATTAAATATCTGTATATAGAGTGACCTCTGTTTGGCCAGGGTCTGGTGATTCAGGGAATACCTTGAATGTAGTGAGGCACAGCAAAGGGGGTCAGGTTAGGGCCCTGTTATAAATGAATCAGTTTATTGGGGGGGATCATAAAAGCTAGATTTCTGCAGAAGATCCTTTCCAGACCCCAAACTGTCATGTGTCACATGAATATGGACGGGTAACAGAAGAGGTCATTCTGGGTTGATGATAATTCTGGTAAAGCATAACTGTGTTTGGTTTGGGTAAAAGAACCAAAGGCCTCCTGTAAATAGCCTTGGTGGTGGCAGTTCATTGGTAATAAGTCATATTTGGGGTGGGAGAAGGGGCATTAGTCATTGTAGAACAGACCAGGTGGCTGTTGTGATTAACCCCTTGAGCCCCAGATAAGTCACGAAAGCCTCAGGTGAGGTCAGGGTCGTGACAGGTACTTAAAAAATTTAAACTTTAATTAAAAATGGTTAAAATATAGAAAATGAATGGGTGAACATATAAAGACAAAACAAAAACATATAGTGGGCAGCTATGCTGCTCCAATATGAAAACATATAATGGTTGAAAAATAACACATACCACCTGGGGACCACCGCACACTAGCTCCTAAGGGACGAAATCCCTATAATGGGTTTAGTGGCCGCAAGGACACGCTTCGCACTTTCCAGTGCCCGTATCTTACCCTACTCTGGCTGTAGAGAACATGTGGCGTCCCCCGGCTGGAAAAGACAAAGGGCTGGCAGCTGAAGAGTACAAGGTGAAGCTGAAGGTGCACGCAGATTGAAAGATGTTGAACGCTGCCAGACCGAAAACCCGACGCGCGTTTCACCCAGAACGAGGCTTTGTCAAGGGTGGAGCTAAGGTCTCAGGTGCATCATTATAAGGTAAGAATTATCCAATCAGATTAGTAGCACCTCGGACTCTGCATAAGAAGAAAAGTAAAACAGTTAAAAAACACCATAACCACACAGCGGAGTAAGTAATCATTACAAATAAAAACATATACTGAATCAGAACTATAGAAACGGATTTGAATGACATATTGCAAAACTGCAGTTTAATGTTGCTGCCGGAGATAATCAAACAAGGTAGATGCAAACAGAGACGTATACAACGAATCTCGTGATTCAATATTACTGCCGATAGTAGTCCCTATGGGTAAATTACGCCAACGATTAACATATCCCTGTCAAAATTGGTCCAAGGAAAGAAAAAAACCCTTCCCCAAATAAACGAGGGGGGTTTTAAGAGACATTGGGGTCTGAAAGAAAAAATCCATACAGAGCACACTACTCCGTACACTAACCATTCCATCCGAAATCCTCAAAACCCCCTCCACCTGTGAACCCATGCACACAATACAATGTTCATGATGACAGGGGAAAATATGCCACATATGCCCCTAAATATGCATCGATAAATGCGTCCCAGTATTACTGCAAACCTGCATGTATATGCATTGGAGGTGTGCACATAAAAACATATAGCACTCCATGCGATGATCTAACATATTGACATTATAATTCACATGGGAAAGATTTAGTTATTATATAGTAAATCAAAGGTACCCTGCATTCAAAATAAAGCTCAGACACCTGCTTCCCCTCCCTTGAAATAAGGATAGGAGACAAAATAGAACACTCTTATTGATACTGGATCAGGAAACATAAGGACATTAAAAATGTTAAACATGTATGTGGCAGAACTCCGTCATTTATACCCATGAACATCAAATAGTAGCCTCTGCTCTCCATAATACTCCATGTTGCAACTTAATCTACTATGTACAGATGTCTAATAAAAGTTGAATTGTTTATGGCACCCATCATAATTGCATTGGAGCATGTCCTGACACCAGTATCCGTAAACCTCACAGGAAGGGAACAAATGACATATTCTCATTGAGGCCCCCAGGGCCAATTACATTTAAATTAAAGATCCACATTGTTTCCTTTCTCAAGAGGATCTTATCCAGATCCCCTCCTCTGCTATACAATTTTACTTGATCAAAAAATGTCTGTCTACGGGAGTTAGGATTTTATTCTTGGCCTTATCGGTAGCTGCATTTTTAATCGAGCGAATATGCTCCATTAGTCTGAGATGGAAGGGTCGTATCGTTTTGCCGATATATTTAAGATTACAATCACATATTAAACAATAAACGACCCCCTTGGATTTGCAATTCAAAAAGGACCAGATCTTGTGATAGTGTCCAAAACGGTCCCTCATGTTAACCGTCTTCACCATATGGTGACAGGTGCTACATGTCCAGCATGGTTGACTGCCTGTCACTGGTAATTTTCTTGAGGTTCGAGAGGAAAAAAGGCTAGAGACCATAATGTCCTTAAGGTTCCTAGCTCTTCTCCAACCCATAGCTATCCTGTCCCCCACCACATCTTTTAGGGTAACATCTGATCTCAGAACAACCAGATGTTTGTTGAGAATCTGAGTCAAAACATTAGACTCTGAACAGAAGTCTGTTATGAACCTGATGGTGTTACCCTTTTTGGGTTTCCTTGTTGGATGGATCAAAGCATCCCTCTTAGTTCTTACTGCCCCTTGATAGGCCTTAGCCAATAAATGCTGAGGATAGCAACGTCTCAGGAGTCTATCTTTTAATTCCTTAGCCCTGATTTTAAAACGAGCCACTGTTGAACAGTTGCGTCGCAGGCGCATGTACTCATTCTTGGGAATATGCTGTAACACATTGGGATGGTGTGCACTGTCATTGTGGAGAATGATGTTCGTAGCTGTGGACTTGCGATACAATTCTGTACACAGCCGTCTATGTTCATCCACATAAATGGTAACACCCAAAAAATCTAATTGGACATGACTTCTGCTTATAGTCAGTTTCAAATTCAAATCGTTAGTATTAAGACTAGACAGAAAACGGTCAAGAGTATCAAGGTCCCCTTGCCACAGGAGCAGGATGTCGTCTATGTAGCGGAGCCAAAGAGGCACATACTGAGTGTATACCTCATTGGCCTCCGCAAAGACGACATCCTGCTCCCACCAACCCAAATAGAGATTCACGAATGTAGGGGCACAAGCTGTCAGAAAGCTATCAGAAAAAAAAATATTTAGTTTAATTTCAAATAATTTCATTAGAGAGAAAGAAATTCCAAAAACCTCAAATATAAGCAACATATTACAATATAATATAATAGAATCTATGGACCGGATTCACAGACCCGTTTTAGCGTTTATTTACATGCGTAGGATTGAAATAACTGTTCATGCATAATTACTTATTCCGCGCAAGTTACGCAGTACTTACACATGGAAGTCCATTATGCATGTACTTGTGAATCGCACTTGGAGACATACATGCGGAGGGGCGGGGGCTGAATTCCGTGCATTCAAAGTTACGCAAGACTGGGTGGGGGGATGTATTTAAATGAGCCTATGAGGGCGCGGTTAGATAGATACGCTCGTACGTACCTTAACATATGCCCCTAACTACACACGTATAGATAAGGAATGGTGGCGTTAGTGGCTGACAACATGGCCGTGTGAGGGGGCTGTCCTGGGTGTTTCCTTGCTACGTGCATGCGGATAATTGTGAACCTCTAAAAAAGGGATCTGTAGATCAGGCCCTAAATGTTATATATCCCCTATAACACGTTTCCATACGCTCTCATAATACGGCACTATATTGTCTAATAAGGCCACACGTTATTGCTCCTTTACTGTGCTCCTATAACAGAACTCTTTCCTCCATAATAGGTCTGTATATGATGCAGAGCAATATAAGGGGAACAAAGAGCCCTATTATGGGGATAAATAGAGTAAAACTAAGGAGAAATAAAGAGCTTTATTATGGGGCAATTACCTATAGATGCTAAATAATAAAGCTCTTATTCCCCATATTGTGCTAAAATAACGCCCCATAATAAGGCTCCATATTCACCCCTGTCTTTCTCCCATAGATCTCTATATCATAATGGGGTGTTTTAGAAGATGATGTGTGGAGAAAGCTCCCGGGGCGAGACACCCAGTTGTCCTGTGGTGAATCCGACCCTCTGTCTCTGTATGTTTTAGGTTTATCCTCTAGTGCCTATAGGTGAAAACTGACAAGTTCAATCTCGCCCTGTGTGTATATTGTGTGATAGGCTCAGCCTCGCCCTGTGTGTATATAGTGTGACAGACTCAGCCTCGCCCTGTGTGTATATAGTGTGACAGGCTCAGCCTCGCCCTGTAGGTATATAGTGTGACTGGCTCAGCCTCGCCCTGTGTGTATATTGTGTAACACTTGTACTGGTGACTGAGTGTCAGATAGTTTCACTTTCATTTCTCTCTTCTGCTGTGAGCGATGGCGTCTGCTGATGTGAGACAGGAGCTGGATTGTTCCATTTGCCTGAACCTTTATACAGATCCTGTTACACTGAGATGTGGACACAACTTCTGCCGGGTCTGTATTGATCGTGTGCTGGATACACAGGAGGGGTCTGGGGTTTATTCCTGTCCTGAATGCAGAGCAGAGAGTATGGAGCGTCCTGCACTGATAAGGAGCATAACTCTGAATAAAGTTGTGGAGAGATTACTGACTACTCGCCCAGTTCCGGAGGAGACTGGAATCTTCTGCACTTACTGTGTGGACTCTCCTGTACCTGCTGCTAAATCCTGTCTCCTGTGTGAGGCTTCTCTGTGTAATAAACACCTGAGAGTACACAGCAAGTCTTCAGAACATGTCTTATGTGACCCCACCACCTCCCTGGGGAACAGGAAATGCTCAACACATAAGAAGATCCTGGAGTATTACTGCACTGAGGACTCTGTCTGTATCTGTGTGTCCTGCAGTTTGGCCGGAGCACATAAAGGACACAATGTGGAGATGCTGGAGGAGGCTTCTGAGAAGAAGAAGAAGAAACTGAGAAATGTTCAGGAGAAACTGACCACACAGAGACAGGAGACTGAGAAGAGAGTCCAGAGACTGCAGGAGCGCAGGAGAGAAGATCAGGAGGGAGCAGCTGGTGTAAGAGAGACAGTCACTGCTCTGTTTAGAGACATCAGGAGACAGCTGGATGACCTGGAGAAGAGAGTCCTGGATATGATCTCCAGGCAGGAAGAACGTGTCTCACTTTTAGTCTCTGATATGATCGAGGAGCTGGAACTAAAGAAGAACAAGCTATCCAGGAATATGTGTGACATTGAGGAGCTGTGTAACATGTCTGATCCTATAAAAGTCCTACAAGAACCAGGGGACTGGTGTGACACTGAGGATGGAGAGAGACATGAGGAACAGGTCCATGGTGGAGGAGATCTGGATGTGGGTCTCATCTCAGGAACATTACATAAAGGATTATATGATATAATAACGGGTATAAATGTATACTGCTATGTGCAGGAGCCGGCAGACATTTTACTGGATGTAAACACAGCTTATAATTCTATTATTATATCAGAAGACAGGAAAACTGCATCCAGCTCAGATATAGAGCAGAATCGTCCAGTAACAGTGCAGAGATTTCAGCGTTATTCTCATGTAATGAGCTCCTGGGGATTCTCCTCAGGGAGACATTACTGGGAAGTGGATGTCAGGGGTTCAGAGGACTGTGGGGTGGGGATGTGTTATCTCAGTATAGACAGGACAGGAGATAAGTCATACATTGGAGGTAATAAGAAGTCCTGGGGATTGTATTTGAATAAAAATGAGATATCAGTAATGCATGACATGAAAGAGACCCAGTTACCTGTCACTATTCCCTGTGGTAGAGTGAGGATATATCTGGATTATGAGACTGGACAGTTATCCTTTTATTCTCTGTGTGACCCCATTAGACTCTTACACACCTTCTCCACCACCTTCACTGAGCCCCTTCATGTTGTATTATATGTATTGAGAGGATGTATAACAATATCTGGGGGATCAGGAGCTGAGAGAAATCTGCTCAGAGACTAGTGATATCAGAGGGAAAGGGATCTGATTGGAGGACCATTCAGCCAATATAATGAAATGGTAGGAGGAGCTATAGATTAGGTGCAGGGCGGTTTATATGATAATTCCTATCTCTGATACCCTGACAGTTGTGATTGGCTATGTGGAGGTCCATTTCGTATTTGTAATAATATGTTTTAACATTAGCAGAGATAGTCTGTAACAATATTAGAAATATTGTATAGAATGAGAGATAATCCCGCACCAGTATGCTATAGCATTACACAAACGTGATACCATGCATCACCTGCTCTAATAACCAGGTGTGCAGGGTGGGTGCAACTCATTGGTATAATAAACACATGTCAAACATTGAGGAACCACATCTAGTGTGTGTTCCTCCCAGACCAATTTGTTATAGAGTGCACACCAAACCACAAAGTAATCAAAGAGTATAGAAAAAATGTATTATTGCACCAATAGCATATTTAAAATATTTGTAAAGGTTCAGTCACAAACATTGCAAGACTTGCTAGACAACATTTACTAAAAGCCCATTGAACTCCGTTACATTAAATAGATGACTGTGAGAAAACATGGCTAGCAAACATGCCTAACCCTAGCTAACAAAAAGCAAATAAAAGAAAATAATAAAACCATCTCACGATGGCACTTCACCCACTTAAGGGCTTCTACTCACCCTACCTGTGGCCAGCCTCATATACAGTAAGGTAGGTTCATTTTTCACCTTTTAGTAAATGTTGTCTAGCAAGTCTTGCAATGTTTGTGATTGAACCTTTACAAATATTTTAAATATGCTATTGGTGCAATAATAAATTTTTCCTATACTCTTTGATTACTTTGTGGTTTGGTGTGCACTCTATAACAAATCGGTCTGGGAGGAACACACACTAGATGTGGTTCCTCAATGTTTGACAAATATTAGAAATATATTACATGTGATTATGAGAAATGTTCAGTGTCAGGAACGGACATACATGCAGGTACTTTTGTTGGGTGACTGAAATATAGTCTGGTGGCTAACACCAGCTGTAACGGAGAAGTTAACTCAGGAGATAACAATGTCTTGTTCATGTCTGTAGAAATCTTGATAAGGTGATAAACCACTCTTCTTCTGTCTGTTACTTCTTGTGAAAACCCCCCACCCAGACATTTATCTTAAGGTTTGTCTAGCATAAGAGTGTGAGGGCTATTAAAGCTTAAAATATGATATTAGTTATTGTAAATCATTATGTATATCAGCATATCAATCAGTATAATATCAAAAATTAGAGATATAGGACCAGATTCAGAATTAAGAACGTCTGGTAACTTACGCACGCAAAATGCGTAAGTGGAGTGATTTCTATTCAGGGGGCATGTGCAGACCATGGAGATACGAAGCGTAATTGGAAAGATGCGTAAGTAATTTCCGCACGCAAAAAAATCCGTACGAACATAAAAGATCGGACAGATTATTAATAAGTAGGCGTCAATCGGAATGTAAATAGCAAAAAATAGGCGTGGTAATGCAGAAAACGTGCGGTTATATATGCGGACATTTAACTTCCATCACATATATACGCACGCTAATGATAAGGCTGCTTTCACAACACGGAAGTGTTCCGAAATTTACTCATTTTGCAAAACGTACTTATTTTGTATGAACGTACAGATCTATTACGAACACACGGAAAACACTCTTAATTCTGAATACGGTCCATAGATGGAAAGATTTTTGTATCAGTTGATTATGTGTCAGTTTCTCAGACGCCAGCTGCATCCTTATTCTCCTAGCTTTGCAGATTAAAGGAAGTATAGGAATAGCCTCAGAGTGTAACTGTTCCAGACACACCGATGAGAAATAGGTAACAAACTTTAAGTTTAGCTAACGCCATCATGATCTTGTGATAAGTTTGTATTAATCAAGATCTTGTGATAAATTTGTATTAATCATGTAATGACGAAATGTCCAGCTGCATTATTATTTTGGGTTATAAAAAGAGGACTGGGTCCAATAAAAAATCAGTTCATCACTGAGACAAAGATCTTCAGTGTCTGTCTTACTTCTTGAACTCCAGCCGGCTGCAAAGAATCTGACTTATCAGTTACAGGTAGTTGATTTCAAGGCTCACTCCCAGTGATGGCCTAGGCTACCCTGACATTTTTGGTGCCGAAATCCGGGAATGTCTGATTTGTATTGAAGGAGATATGCAAGTCTGAGAATCACAACCACCAACTACATAAATCCGTACGGTAAGTAACATTGAAAAGCAATTTCTGCCTTTATTACTTTCAGTACTTCGTATTTGTGATTATTATATTTCTTCTTTATGAAACACAACTTCCCACGAACCTAATTGATATGTCAGAGGGGAAAAATATAATATGATTCCAAATGATTAGGAATTGATATTTGTGTTAATATTGGTACCAAGTGTGATAATTTTCAGTCTAATAATATGTATCTGTTTATCAAGGGGAATTAAGACATTTATGAGAAACTGCTGTGCACAATATGAAGAAATGTGCAATAATTTGATGAATGATACAGTCAGAAATGCCACCATAGCCAAATGAATGATACAGTCAGAAACGCCACCATAGCCAATTCAATTATTAAAAAAAAAAAAAAAGAGGGAAGTATTCTGTTTATCCAAATATTTTAATTATTCAGTTGAATAGGGTTTGGAATTTTTTTAAGTGGTGCAAGCTATAGCGGTTTAAAATAGTGTTGGTTACTTATTGTTTTAAAATAGTATTGTTTTTTTTTGTTTTTTGTTTTTTTTATATAAAACAGTTCAACCCCAGAAACCCATTTCATTTTCTTATAAAAATCTATAAATCATGAGATAAGATGTATAAAGGAATAAGACCCAAAGATTGGCAATCAAAGACTAACACTTCCCACACGCAACTGAGGCTTGACCTTGTCTTCGTGGGAATTGCGTCCCTGGGTTGCTGACCGAAAAAGGTCTCCTAGCTCTCATTTAGGATAAAGTAAAGTATTAAATATCAATAACACACAGCAGCATTGTAGATAAACTGCTAATATAGAGTGTGTGACCCGGTAAAAATCAATGAATGAAGCAGAACCTTTGGACTCATTGTGTAAACCATTGTCAGAGGAATTAGGGTGTAGCCATTTTACTTCATTTATTGTCTGGTATTGTGATGAAATAGGTGGTGACGGTATAGGTACTGCATGTGTGTCTCATAGTCCTTTTGGCTTTAGGAATAGTAAAAGGTATTCGTCATAATCCAGTATACAAGGCTGATATTGAAATATTTAGAGACTGTGGATTCTGTGGATTACCCATAGAGGTGGGAGATTTCAACCATCAGGTGTTGCAAGGAAATTGGCAGATTGTGGCAATTACTGGGTTTCATGGACATTGTGTTATACTTATAGGAGTAAACTTCACCCAAATAGTGAATAGGTGGAAAGCGAATTATCTGTTAGGAAGCCCTTCTTGTCCAAATTGCAATCTGGATATCATGTTGCCTTCTATTGTCTAGGATAAAGGGAGGACATAAGGAGATATCTTTGTTAGAGGCCACCCGTTCTCCTCACCACTCACCTCTCATCCTGCACCCGCTGCCAGGAACCGTCTGCAGCCAGCTTCCACGCTCCGTCCAGCGCCTCCCACACAGGCCGCATCCAGCTTGTCAACAAAGCCACGTCGAGCGGCGCGCGGCTCAGTGCGGGCGCGCGCACGCTCCACTCTGCAGTTTCCACCAGGCGCCCTCCCGTGCAGCAGCATCAACCTATTGAATTACCCCCAGGACAGCTCAGCCTATCAGAGGCCAGCTGTTCCTATATAATGCAGCCTGGCTTTCACTCCTTGCCGGTTATAGATTCTGTTACCAGCTTCTGTGCCTGCCTCTCTCTCTCTATCTTGCCTTGTGCTCTGTTTTTCCTGCGTTCTTGAGAGTCCCAGTCTTGTCCTTACCATTATCCTTGCCTGCCTAACTCAGTGTGTCCATTTCCCTATTCTCCTTCCTTATTGTACCATCCTTGTCTGTTTATTTCCCAGCCTTACCTGAGTGTCAGTACTTGTTGGCCCTTCGGGGCCCCGCTGGTGTGCATGCGTGAGAGCTAGTCCCAGTTCGTCCAGTCAGTCTCGTCCGTCCCGTCAACCCATCTCTTGTCCTCCGTGACCGTTTAGTGTTTATTGTTGTTTGTCACAGGTCAGGGCCTTCTGATCTGTCTCCTCCCACTTTCTCCTCTTCCCTACGCTAGTCCTGTCTTTTCCCTCTGTTCTTCTATTCCTCTCCCGGGTTTTCTCTAAGGTGCGTATCCTGACGAAGTCCTACCAGCTCCAGTCTATCCCCACCTTCAGGGGCCCTAGCGAATACTCAGACCGACATCAGGCTCTACTAACCGGTGAGTTACCCGCTCTTTCCTCTCTTACCCTTTGGTCACTTCGGTTCAAGGTGCGTAACCTGACGGGTACCTACCAGCTCCAGTCTATCCCCACCATCTGGGGCTCTGGCGAACACTCGGTCCGACATCAGGCTCTACTATCCGGTGAGTTACTCGGTTCTTCTCTCCCTCTCCGGTCACCCTGGTACTCCGTGGAGGTAAACCCGGGGTACCGTAACACTCTGTGGTCACTCCGGTACCTTGTCAGGGTAAGACCGGGGTACCATAACAATCTTGTTGTTGTTTTTGTTGCATCTTCCTTTCTGGAAAGTCTTAAACAATTCAATAAGGCTAAAGGTTTACTCTCAAGGGACGCCTTGAGATTGGCGCTATTTTGATCTGTTGAAGCATTAGGATTCCTCCTTGTTGCATACAGTGAGTGACAATGGGGGGGAGGCTTCATAAGGAGAGTCCGCGTAACCCTAAAGAAATAGTGAAAGAGAAAGGAGGTAAACATGTAATAAAGGGAATGGGCAAGGTGTTTAAAAGGGCAGGATTTCCAGAAGAAGGGGTGTTAAATTCACAGAAATGGAAGGATTTTAGGACCTGAAATGCAGATTGGGTTCGAAGGAAGAATTTGGGAGATGAGATATTCATATGGTTAACGACTAGTGAACAAATAGAGGAAGCCAGAAAAGATAAAGAGATTTGAATGATGAAAGGGTAGGAGGTTATGTTGCCTCAGCTCCGCCTCCACATGTGCCGCCGAATAATGCAGTGAATGAACAAAATGCAAGTTGGTTACGAATAATGATGATTCTAAAGCAGGCAGGGTGTATACTATAACGTGGATTGTGGTGCTATGCAGATTTGTCATGATTTGGAGATGAATTCATTAAAATTAAAAGTCAGGGAAAAATTGTACTATGTGTGTGCAAGAATTATGATTGAGACTGAGGCACTGACATTAAAAAAAAAAGGAAGGAAGAAAGAAAAGGAAGCATTAAAATATTTCCTGTAAAAGAGGAAATGTGTTGTTTGTTGCTTGCTGTTTATAAGGTGTTTTATTTTTGTTTGTTTGTTTTTGCGGAATGCAAGGCATGTGTTTTAGTGTTGTATTTCAATGAATTTAGAAGTTTTGAGAAATATGAGCAGTGAGAATTCTAATGATTAAATTTTGTTGAAATGATGTTTTGGTCGTCTTCTCAAAAGTGTGTTTTTTTGTTGTGTGATTTTACAACTCGACTATGGGAGCATATTAGTTGTGCAGGCTCACAATACTGACTGCCTTCTATTAGATCGTCTCTATGTTGAATTTTCTATTTTATATAGAGTAAAGTTTGAGTTTTCTTGTTTTTAAACTAGTGGGTTCATATAAAGACAGATGTAGACACACAAAGTTTTGCACTGATTGTATGCA
>WWET01010881.1:3250-17527 GCA_011038615.1 Limnodynastes dumerilii
GCCTCCATTGTCTGCCCTTAATGTCCAGCCTCCATTGTCTGCCCCTTGTAATATCCAGCCTCCATTTTCTGCCCCTTGTAATGTCAAGCCTCACTTTTCTGCCTTTTATTGTCCAGCCTCCATTGTCTGCCTCTTAATGTCCAGCCTCCATTGTTTGTCCCTTTTAAAGTGCAGCCTCTATTGTCTGGCCATTTTAATGTCCAGCCTCCATTGTCTGCCCCCTTAATGTCCAGTCTCCTTTGTCTGCCCCTCAATGTCCAGCCTCCATTGTCTGCTCCTTGTAATGTCCAGCCTCCATTGTCTGCCCATTGTAATGTTCAGCCTCCATGTCTGCCCCTTTTAATGTGCAGCTTCCATTGTCTGTCCCTTAATGTCCAGCCTCCATTTTCTGCCCATTTTAATGTCAAGCCTCACTTTTCTGCCTTTTATTGTGCAGCCTCTATTGTCTGCTCCTTGTAATGTCCAGCCTCCATTGTCTGCCCATTGTAATGTTCAGCCTCCATGTCTGCCCCTTTTAATGTCCAGCCTCCATTATCTGTCCCTTAATGTCCAGCCTCCATTGTTTGTCCCTTTTAAAGTGCAGCCTCTATTGTCTGCCCATTTGAATGTACAGCCTCCATTGTCTGCCCCTTAATGTCCAGCCTCCATTGTCTTCCCCTTTTAATATCCAGCCTCCATTGTCTGCCCCTTAATGTCCAGCCACCATTGTCTGCCCTTAATGTCCAGCCTCCATTGTTTGCCCCTTGTAATGTCCAGCCTCCATTTTCTACCCATTGTAAGGTCCAGCCTCCATTGTCTTCCCATTGTAATATCCAGCCTCCATTGTTTGTCCCTTTTAAAGTGCAGCCTCTATTGTCAGCCCATTTTAATGTCCAGCCTCCATTGTCTGCCCCTTTTAATTTCCAGCCTCCATTGTCTTCAATTAATGTCCAGCCTCCTTTGTCTGCCCCTTAATGTCCAGCCTCCATTGTCTGCTCCTTGCAATGTCCAGCCTCCATTGTCTGGCCATTGTAATGTCCAGTCTCCATGTCTGCCCCTTTTAATTTCCAGCTTCCATTGTCTGTCCCTTAATGTCCAGTCTCCATTGTCTGCCCCTTTTAATATCCAGCCTCCATTGTCTGCCCCTTAATGTCCAGCCACCATTGTCTGCCCTTAATGTCCAGCCTCCATTGTCTGCCCCTTAATGTCCAGCCTCCATTGCATGCCCCTTGTAATATCCAGCCTACATTTTCTGCCCCTTGTAATGTCCAGCCTCCATTGTCTGCCCCTTAATGTCCATCCTCCATTATCTGCCCCTTACTGCCACTGTAATTTCTTACCTTACCTGTCATGGTTGCAACATGTGAATGCTCTTTCAGTAAGCTTAAGTAATTTTAATATAATATAATATTATAATTTTAATATATTGGACAGGACTGCTTATCCTGCTTATGCATCCTTTCTATTGAGCATGATATTGCCAAAACACTTAACTTTGATCACATAATAGACACATTTGCAGCTGCAAAAGCTAGAAAAATTAAGTTGGTATAAATATTTATATTCATATGACAGGAGATTTTTTAAGCCCAGCAAAAGTAATTCTTTAAAAATCATTTAAAAAAAATAAATAAATAAATAAAATAAAAATAAAATAAATAAAAACATTTTTTAAAAGTAATTTAGAATTAAGAGTATTTTAGTACAGAGACAATTTTTCAAAAGTTGTAATTGTATTACCTCTGAGAAAAATTTTCATTAGAGAAGTAATAGTTTATACAGGTCTTTGTTATTTAGCTTTTTGTATAATAAATATTACAAACAACTGTTTACACATTGTTTTGAGTCAATTTCAACTACAGCACCTCACTATCTTTCGGTAGTCTTAGAGCCAGATTTACTAAGCTGCGGGTTTGGAAAAGTGGAGATGTTGCCTATAGCAACCAATCAGATTCTAGCTGACGTTCTCTAGTAGGAAAAGTGGAGATGTTGCCTATAGCAACCAATCAGATTCTAGCTGACGTTCTCTAGTATGTAATAGGAAAGTGAGAACTAGAATCTGATTGGTTGCTTTGGTAACATCTCCACTTTTCCAAACCAGCAGCTTAGTAAATCTAGCCCTAAGACTTTACTGAAATGGTAATTGATAAGTGAAATAGTCTACCACAGCAGGTGGTAGAGGCTGATCAACATGCTTGGGAGAAATATAATATATCCTACCAACGTATACGCAATCTACGTTGCAAGAAATAACGCAGATTACGTTACAAAATTAATGTGCATGCGCAGTAGCACTTTTCTGAAAACGCTCTGCATATGGCCCATTATGTTTTATACACATTTCAACTTGCTATTTATTTTTAAGCTACAAACTAACATTTAATTTTTGCGTGGATTCTGTTAAACCCTATTATAGAAAGGGATTAACAAATGACACTTTTTAAACCACTCTAAAAATAACAATACTGAATATATAGTATTTTTCTGTTTTCCTATAAAATCTCTAATGGAATAAAAAATTGCCTAAATAATATAAGTTAAATAACTTATATTATTTAGGCAAAGAATTAGGGTGTTTTCATTTTAAGAATTAAATTGTTTGCACTCAAGGGCACCGAGAAGGGGGACCTGGACCAAAACTACTGTGCTCTCAATTTAAAATATTACATTTTTTGCTAATGTCAAGATGGTGGGGTAAGGGTGTTAGTTTCTGCTGCCTACTTTATTTGTCCATGCTGCTTATATGTGTAGTCAGCATTTGTTATTTCTCATTTAGTTAGAGAGAGCACTGCAAAGTACATAGGGTTGCTGATTTTCTTCCAGAGGTAAGATATAGATATCGCTGGGGGAGGGGCTTGATGTGATTTATACAAATTGTGTCCTGAAACCCCACCCCCTGCCCATCAATGACACTTTTCATAGTATTAACAGGAATGGGAGCGGGCTTGATAAAGCAAATTACATTATAGTAGTGTTGGTAAGCAGGGAGGCGGAACTTAAGGCTGTGGTTTTCATTATCATAATCTCAAAGTCTTTGTGAGAGATTTGACGGCACTCCCAGTGTACCTGGAGAAATGCTAGAATTTCAGGAGTCACCCAGCAATCCTGAAAGTAAATGATTATGTAATATGAGGTCTGTTAACACTTGCCCACAGTAGATAGTTCTCAATAACTGACTCCACACTGTGGAATGCATACCAATGACCCCTTGCCTCTTTCTTCTGGAATTTTCCAACACTCCCTTCTATTCTTTTGAATTGTTACGAGATGTTGGCGAAAAGCAGGTTGGTTTAATGTGTTTGGAGTTGGCGCTGGTGGTGGTATACCTGAGAAAATACAATGTGTAATGGTTTTCTCTGCAAATTTATGTGGAATTGCCTGACGTTGAGGCGCGTCTATGCGGGTGGTCTCGCATAGCACTTAAAAGAGGTCTTGTGCTGAAGGCTGGAGGAATGCGACTTTGTTTGTGGTTGGTTCACTATTGGTGACCCATGCATTTTGTTTATATAATATCCTTATACTTATTTTGTTCACCTGCTTTCTTGGCCCCTATCAAATTTAGATAACATAGCGTAATTACTATGCATTCCCCTTGGCCGTACATAGTTTAGCCATGTTACGCTTTCCAAACCCTACCTTAACTTTTTCAAGCGTAACTCCTGATGGCCGTAATGGCTGCAAGTACTTACGCTGCTAAGCCCGCCCATACTGTACGATTTAAATGCCTCACCCACCTTCGAAGCGTAATTACGGTTGTCGTATGGCTGGCACACTCCTTTATACATAGTTATGATGATGATACGTGACTGGCGCTTACGCTCTGAGTTATGTGGCGTAACATCTGCATACCTAGTTCTGGATCTACCCCATTAACTGTATCCTTTTCATTTCATTATTCATTAAAATAGATCATCATTTATAGTCAAACATTTTAATTCCCACAGTTTATGTCTAATGGCCGGATTCAGACTTAAGTGCTTGAAATTAGTTACTCCTGGGCTAAACCATGTTGATTGCAGGGGGAGTCAAGTTAATTGTATTCTTTGCATGCAGGGATATATCTTTGAACTGCTTACTGCACACAGATACTGACCAGCTTTACTATCACACTGTTATTTAGACTTGGGATAGGAAACATCACCTCTCAGCTCTAAAACTGTTTGTATGAAATATGACTCCCCTTCAATCAACATAGTTTAGCCCAGGAGTAACTAATTTTAAGCACTTAATTAAGTCTGGATCCAGCTCTGTGTGTTTTATTTGAGTAAGTAGCTTTAGAAGTGACAGACATCACGGAATCACACATATCACACATGGGTTGCTTAAAGGTTTTTATACCAAAATAAAGTTATTTCTGGAATATTTTCTTCAAAATGTCCATAGAGCTGATCCCGAACTGCGTTTCCATCAGGTTTTCTAATGGAAGCACAGCAGGAGCGAGCAATGTGCATGCTCACAATGGAAGCAAGCTCAGAAATATTGGTGCACAGATGCCCATATGCATTGCAGTTGCACAAATACTTTGGATCAGGTCCCATATGATTATTTAGATGGGTACCAGTAAGGTCTGATATTTATTACATACTAGTCAAAGTCCAAGCATTCCCAATCATCTCTCCAGCTCCCCAGTATCTCCCATGTGTCAGTCTCTCTCCTATATTGCAGCCTCTCCTATGTTGTAATCTCTCTCTCTTCTTTATTACAGTCTCTTCTATGTTGCACAGTCTCTTTCTCTCCTATATTGCAGTCTCTCTCCCTCCCCCCCCCCCACGCTCCTCCGCCCCCTCCGTNCCCCCCCCCTATATTGCACAGTGTCTATGCAGCAGGACATAGCATAATTCATCTCCTGGTAACCCTGTCCTGACCTTCCTATCACTGAACACCTCTGGCTTGAGATTAGAGGCTGCACTGCTGCAGGAGGTCCTATGAGATGTGTGAGAGCGTTCAGGACGGCCCCAGTGGTGATGAAGGGGATACAGTGGAGGCTGACCTGCACCGGAGCCTCTAATAAAGGTCTCCTCGGGCTAAGAGCAATGTTTACACTAATACCCCTTTCACATCACCACCAAATACCCGGGATTTTCATCAAAAACCAGGGTCTCAGAAAAATCCCGGGTATTTGGTGGTGATGTGAAAGGGTCACTTCCGATAGACCCGGGTCAAAAGACCCGGGATTTCAACCCGGGAAAAAAGAAGGGTTTTTCCCAGGTCCAATCCGGGAAGGGAGGCAATGTGAAAGGACCAGTGTTGTTTTCAACCCGGGTCTTTCACTTTGCCTCTTGATTGGTGCAGATTTGTCTACTGTTGCTATGGCAACAGTAAACAAACCTGTTTCTACTGTGTAGCATTTAAAACCAATCCGGGAGGCAATGTGAAAGGACCAGTGTTGTTTTCAACCCGGGTCTTTCACTTTGCCTCCTTATTGGTGCAGATTTGTCTACTGTTGCTATGGCAACAGTAAACAAATCTGTTTCTAGGGTCGGAAAGGGGGGAAGGGAAAAACACTGTGTCTCCTTTGTTGAGACGGGCGCTTTATGATCATTGGCATATAATTGCATCTGATCCTAAGATAGGCTGTGGTTTAACTGATTTGCCAATGATCAGTTATAAGCGTGGTCCCAACTTACGTGACAGATTGGTTCGTAATGATTTGAAGATAGTTAGACCACAAAACTGGCTTGGGTTGAAAAATGGAGTATTTAGATGCCCGGGGTGTGTGTATTGTAAATATTTGATTTTGGGTGACTATTTTCAACATCCTACACTTGACTTGCGATTCAAAATCCAACATAGGCTGTCCTGTGACAGCAAATTTGTCGTATATTTAATTATATGCCCCTGTCCCAAGATTTATATCGGCAAGACTATTAGACGTTTTAAAGAGAGACTTGCGATGCATAAATGTTCCATCAAACGAGCATTTTTTGTTGTAGATAACAAGACCCCCCCGGTTGCTAAACATTTCTTTGAATGTGGCCATAGGCTTAGTGACCTTAGAGTAATGCCTTTGACCCAAATTCCGCCACTTAGGCGAGGTGGTAATAGGGAGCTGTTGCTTCTTCAGAAAGAATCCAAAATGATATACATGTTTAACTCTATGGCCCCTTTAGGGTTAAATGAGGAATTAAATCTACACTGCTTTTTATAGTTTTCTCTGTAAATCATGCTGTATTTAGTATTGCTTATTGCCCCTTTCTTATCCGACACTTGGTAGCATCGGAGGTTTGTTGTTGCGTTGCCCTGGTTACCTAAGATGGCGCCCGACGTTGGATACGCAAGCCGCGCTGTCTGTTTGACATGCGAGGCTATTTGCGTCTCCATAACGACGGGACGTCTGGGTCGACCTGTGATGACGCACCTCCTCCTCTCTGATGCTCCGTGTGCCGGCGAGATGGCGGGAACACAAACCTATCAAACGTGAGTTGGCCCTATTTATTCTGCCTCTTGACAGATTTATGTTTTATCTGCAGCTGAACGGTTCTGTGACTCCCTGATGATGGTGCCTATGGGCGCTGAAACAGCTGTTGGGCTGAACGGGTGATGCTGCCGTGGGTGTGCTACATGGGATTCCTCCGCTCTCTCTGCTACATCCTCCTTATGGATATTCAGTAACATGCCTTATACCTCTGACCATTGATGTCTATTACTTTATGCTATTTTTTGCTACATGTCCTCTGAAGGCTGAATTATGACGGACTTGTTACTATGGGCCTGATCCAGCGCTACGAAAATTCGCACGACGGGCGAATGCGTATGTTCGACCGTGCGAAAAACCATACACGCCCCTAACACTCCCATAGTAAAGTACCTGCTTACGACGCCTATACCCTACACTGGGTACGACCGTCGGCCGTACGAAAATTCGCACAAAATACGCTGAGCGTACGGGCTTAGCACGCCCATACTGTACAATTTAAATGGCTATCCCCGCCTCCCTGTAGTAAAACGGGCGCCCAGGCGACCATCGCATTGAACGCACGCCCCGCAAGCGAAAAATACGCTCACAATACGACCGCTATTCGCTCATGACGCCCAGGCGACCGGAAGCTGTCATACTGGGCATGCGCGTTGCGAATTTTTTGCCGAATTTTCGCTTACGATGAGCGTACGCGCGACGGCGGCCGTAGCTCAGGATCAGGCCCATGGTGTAAAATGGGACTATCTGTATTATTTTGCATATAGTACAGACTCATCAACTAATTTTGAAACTGCATTATATTCTGCAATAAGTCATTTGGGTACTTGTTTATCTTTGCGGCCCCCTGCTGGAGAGACTTGCGTATTTTGTTCTTCAGCAGAGGGCGCGCGCGAGTGCGCTCCGGTTCAGCTGTGTGTGTCCCCCGGCGGCAGCCCATGTAAACAATAATAAGGAGGAGGGTGTCTCTCCGTCCGTCTCCCCTCTCCCCAGTCCGTCCCCCCCTTCGTGTCCCCAATATCCCTGCCGTGTCATGTCCGGTCTCCAGAAGCCAGCTCCTGCCGGCGCACAGAACATCAGTGTCACCTACCTACAGTGCCCGTGCCCCCAGAGAGAGAGAGAATTGAAAAAAAAAAAAATCATGTACGTAACTTACGTAGCGGGGATACGTAAGTTACGTAGCGGGGGCCGTAAAGATAAACAAGTACCGTCATTTGCATTAAATTCACATAAAATCTTAAAAGAGAACCTGTTTTAAAAATCTTTAACGCTAATTAGTTTAACAGCATTCAGTGCAACAGATACGCCTAATTACTAGCTTTGTTAACTTGCAGCTTTATGTTATTATTCGAGTAGAATGAAGTTCTTAATGAATTCTAACAAATGTTTATCTTCATTTGAATGATTTTAGGGCGAGCTGAAAGAATTGCATGGCTCAGCTGCACAATATTATATTTGCACTCGGCACTCTATAAAAAGGCTTTGTAAGAAAACATTTTGTTTTTATGACTGTGGTGATTTCTATCTCTGGAGATTTGCTGCAGCAGTGCCATTGAAATTACTCTGCAAGATAAAAAAAAACCTTTGCTTTTATGTGATTTTACAGTGTAAAGCAAAACAGTTTGTACATTTAAATGTGCAGACTCGAGGGATAGCATTTTAGTTTGTACACCACAGTGTATTTGGAAATGATGAGTTATTGCCTGAGTTTGCTGTCCTGTCCAGTTTAATTTAGGTCTGTTGTTGCCCCTGACTGATTTCATACTGGACTGCGTTCCATCAAATTCTGAGCAATGACATTTATTCTCCATCAGGCTTGCTTTAGTAGGTAACATTTTCAGCTGTTGGTCATACAAATGTTTAAAGAAGTTGATCATCTTTCAACTATATATTACCTACATCCCCAATAGTACATCCAACCCTTAAATTTACATTATATCACCCCAGCAGAACCTATAATACATAAAGAAAGCATGTGGATACCCCACTCAACCCATGGGGGCTGAAAAATTGGGTAGGGGCAATCGTCAGCTGACAAGCTGTTCTACTAGAAGGATTGGATTACCTGGAAAACACACAAACCTATAAATCAATCCAAGAGTTAATTAAATAGTTTTTCTATACCATGAATGAATCATATTGGATCGGATCCATACCATCAATGCTACTGTGCTTAGAGCTTAGGCTTAGAGCACAGATCCAGCCTTCTATGTGGGCAAGGGAGGTCACTCCCTTTGCTTGCTCAGATCCCTAACCCCTACTTTAAGCTTTCCTTACATAAAATGGAGACACATCAGATGTCTGGATACAGGAGTTCTTAGCATGCTCTCACTGTGTTATATGCCTTCGTGCTGATCGCAACAGGGTGTAAATGTTTTAGCCACCCTCAGTTGCCTTTTGCATTCAGTACATTCCCCAATAAGCCTGGGAGTGTATCTGGCTGCAGCAGCTGATTGGGAGCTGGAATCTGTAAATAGCCATCAGTCAATGTATCCATGCTGTTGGTTATAGTGTTGGTCTCCTGCATCTTGACAACTCCTTACTCTGTTCATTGTCTTGTGCATTTGTATCTCTTGTCGGTTCATTTGAGCCTGTGTCTCTCCTATTTTGCTCCCTCCACTTACTTTTCCTCCTGCAGTCCATCCTCCTGGTTCCTGGCTTCCACTGTCTGTCCACCCCTGTTGGTTGTATCTTCCAGTGTGTGTGTTACAGTTGCAGCTTTGCAACATTTGCTCACTGCACTGGAATATCTGTCTCTCTGTTTGCTCTTCTGTAGAGAGCTCTACGTGTTTTCCATTTCACACATTCTGAGTATTGTCATCTCCCTCACTCTGTTGTTTAGCTTCCACTTGATGTACTTTCCTTCAAGCTGAGAATCCATTCCACCAAACTCTCATTATTGTTCTAAATTCCGCACCTAATTGATTCGGGCCCTCAATTCCACATGACTCCTCTGGAAGTCTTGTTTATTCCACCTGTCTGTGCAAGTGTCATTCTCACTAATAGGAGTCTGAAGCTAGCCTGTGTCCACCATCAGGGGCTCCAGTGAAAACCAGACTCCTAGTTAGACTTCGCGTTCTTGTGTGCCACTCTCATAACAGATTATACATTTTACGTACTTACACCCTCCCACTTCCGTGGTACAATTTCCCGCCCAACCATCAAACAGAAGTTTGATCAAGAAGACCTATCTCTTTTTGAATATCTAAATGCTCCAGTGAGGAGGGGTATGATTTCCTCATTATACAGAATCTTGCTAGACTCCGTATTAGATGCAGGATTTAGACCTAAGAGGGAGTTTGAGAGATATTTGGGACCTTCTTAAGAAGAGTACTGGATGTCCATTAAAGAGGTGGTACCGTATTTACACCTAAGAAGCTCTTGCTTCTTAGGTGCGGAGTTTAAAGAATGAACTTATTACGCATGCATGGTAGTTCATTTACACAATCTATGTACCAGTTAGGTAAAGACCACATGTTGATTAGGTAGGAAGAGGCATGCCTGGGCAGCCTCATGGAGTTTTTAAGAAGAGGTATGGTAAGAAGCCAGGGAGGGTGGGGTAGGTAAAAGTCTGTGCGTATTTTCCTTCTTAAGAAGAAAAATACGCATGAGAAGTTAGAAACCCTAGGGCACTCTTAAGTTAACTGTTAATAAGATGAAGGTGGCGTCTGAGGGAGTTTTAAGTTAGGTACGGATACGGGCATATCACCTACTTATCTCCTTCGGACCCTGTGAATTGGGCCTATGGTGTTTACTTGCTCCATTTCTGCCTGTAAAAAATAAAATGCATACAAAATATACTTTACATGATATTATACTCCTGAAATTTTTGTGAAAATGTATGCTGACAAGTCTCCTGAGTGATGGTGAGGCTGTGTACATATGTACATGTATAGTGGACATGTCCCAAGATTTTATGCTTTTGGGAAGGGGTGGCAACCTTTCTAAAGAGTCAGCTAATCATGTACTAGCAACAGCTAGATGCCTGATTGCCAGATGCTGGAAACGGATGGATCAACCTCCTTTCACCCATGTGGAGTGAAACACACTATGTTCATGATAAAGGGGGCAATAAGTGCCTTAATTGCTTAAGGTTGAGTCAGCTGGCATCGTATTAACAAATAATAATGGGCCGGATCCAGAACTACGTCCGTCTTCCATAGACGGACGTAGTTCAATAAACAGTAGCTACTGCGCATGCGTAGTAGCTATTGTACGTAATCTGCGTATCGTTTCGACACATAGATTGCGTATATGCGGTCTAAAAGACAGCATATACGCAATCTACGTATCGAAACAATACGAAGATTACGTACAATAGCTACTACGCATGCGCAGCTACTGTTTATTGAACTACGTCCATCTATGGAAGACGGACGTAGTTCTGGATCCGGTCCAATATCAATAACAATAATAGCATTAACAATACAATGATACAACATTGTGAGATGGTGACAGAAAAAGGCAGTGCAGACCGAAAGGGATAAGACTTTGCTTGACAGTAAGTGGAAGCCTGTTATCCACCCTACTTCACTGGGTGCCAAATAACAGCCAGAAGATAGATGCCATTTGCTCCCAAATAACCCACTGGATCTTGGCCTGCCCATAGAACAAAACCCAGTGCTGCCGCCTTATTTTGTGATCAGTCCAGCAGCCCAGGCAAAGGAAGGAATCTCTATGGCTCACAAAAGAACTTCACCTCATTTGATACACAATGAACTTCACTGCCTTCATGTGGCAGTGAATCTTGACAACCCATAAAAATAGAAAATTGGAGAAACAAGAAGAGAACATCATAATACAAAATTTACCTAGTCTAAAAATAGTAAAAGCAGTGAGAGTGGGGAAAAGTCTTACTGACAAAGAGAATTGATACAGCCCTTAGGAGGCTTATAAAGCATATTTCCTCTAGCTATTCCCTCAGACCGACTGGGTCTCAGAATATAAACAAGTAAATATGTATTTAATAAATAAATTCTAATCCCTGCCTCTTCTCAACCCAGGGATTAAGGACCGTATTCAGAGATCCCTTTTCACGGCTTTGTTTTGTGCGTATTTTTAGGTACGTTTCAACTACGCATGCGTAGTAACTTTATTTACATAGTTCATATAGACTATACATGCGGAAATGCCTCACGGACGGACATGTGAATCGCACGTTCGTAAATACGCACGGATCTCCCACGTAAAAATACTCACGTGAGAATTTAAAGAAAAAAGGGCGGGGGAGGCATTTTAATGAAGGATTGTGGGCGAGGTGTGGGCACGGTTAGTTAGATACACACGTATGTAACTACTTGATGCACGGAAATGCCCACGTAAAGATCAGGCAATTCGAGGCAGTCGTAAGTCACAGAAAACCCATCCGTGTGAGGGGAGTGTCAGGGGTGTTGCCTTGCTACGTCTGTGTGTATAATTGCGTACTTTGCTCGGACGGATTTCTGAATATGGCCCTAACTTCCCTTGGGATCATCCTTAACCCTCGGTTATCCATTCATACTGATTTTGTCACCATATAACTTTCACAACAGGAGAAACCTCATGAGTAAGGGGATGCAGTTGCTAGTTAAAAAGGCCATATTTCGATAATGAGACAGTTGACAGCTGAATTGTGGCTGTATCACTATCAAAATTATTTACATTATGATTTTTAGTATTGGGAACAGGTACTTAATGCGAAAGTTCCCATTCCCAATGGTGAAATGTTCTCTCTTTGACACTGGGGAGAGAGTGGGGATGGGCTGGGGGCAGGGCCAGATTAGCAATGGGGCTAATGGGACTACAGCCCCAGGCCTCCATCTGAAAATAGGCCCCCATACACTGCAGTGCATAAGAATGAATGTCAGGGACTGATATCTTTCTCCAAAGCATACTATATAGCATGGGCCCTTGATAATTTTCAGCCCCAGGCCCACATGGCCCTCAATCCGGCCCTGGCTGGGGGAATGTTAGGGATTGGCTGTGGGACATAGAAGATTAGGGTAAGGGTTAGGCTGTGGGAGATGGAAGGTTGAGGTTAGGAGTTAGACTGCGGGATATGGATGGCTAAGGTTAGTATTAGGTTGTGGGAGTTGGAGGTTAAGTTTAGGGTAGTAGAAGGGGAGGGTTAGAGTAAGGATTAGTGTTAGGGGGAAATCTTAGCTGCAGCATTAACATCTTGATTCATCACTGGATCATTGCATTTTTTTTTTCCAGCAGTCGTAAAGTGGCTCCACGACTGCTGGAACACGATGTGTCAAAAATATACAAATCATAACAAAAAACCACACCTATGAGTAAATAATCCCCTCCCTTCTCACTCCCCTTCAGGCGATGACATTCTTTCCTTCTTCTTCTACTTTATTCCCTCTTTACCAACAACTTTGATATTAATAATTCTGTTTCCTAATAAATTGTACCTGTATGGTGACAACATTTTCATGCTGGATTGTTCTTTACTGTTTATTACATAATATAGCTGTACTACAATTAATTTCATTTGTACAGTAAACAGGGCCGGACTGGGACTAAAAATCGGCCCTGGCACTGAAAACACACAGGCCCACCTGCTGTTAGATTCTGACTACTTGCGAGGTTGCATTGGCTTTAAAGTGATTCGACCGCGCCATTTGAAGATGGTCTGAAACATGCATTTAACAAAGAACGCAGTTGCATCTTTAAGCAGCTGATGGGGCCATGCAAGTTATAGATAGGTGTCAGCCAAATCAGGGGGGCAGGACCGGCATAAGCACCACTTCCCCAGGCTATCTATGTACACACCAATACCCATTCATGAGTAGAGGCAAACAAACACTTAAAAATGTACAGAATTTATTATTTTAAACAACATTGTTTCATTAATTATTATTATTATTATACACTAATTTATTATTTAAAAATGTCTTTTTTTTACATATTTACACAGTTTGGCGTGCAGCTTATATTCATAAATGGATAGAAGTACATTAATATTGTGCAATTTTGAATCTTGCACAATATATTGTGTATACTGTAAATTTATATGCAGTGATATCTCTACTACACACACATCTTTATAAATAAAGTTCACTTACCACTTTGCTGCATCTCACTTTTCTTTCTTTCTCTTCTTTATTATTTCATGCATCTGAAGGAGGACACAAAATTATGATCACCTATTTTTATACATCTATTATGGGTGTGGGTCGACAGCGAGAACAACCCTTTTCCAAAAGGTTTTATACCAGCCAATTTCAAATTAACACTGGTATTGATTGCTCTTGTCCTGCCAAGGACAACCAATCAAAGATCCTGAAGATGAATCTGCAGTAGCCACAGGTGAGTATTTGTTTTATCACAACCTTTATCCTAATTCTTACCTTAACCCTCCACTTCCTTTACCCTAACCCTCGCTTGCCTGACCCTAAGGCTCCCTTCTCCACAGCCTGACCCCAAGATACCCTTCCCTGTAGCCCTACCCTAAGACTCCTTTCAGTATTTGCATTAAAAGTGAAACAGTGAAATTTAAAAACAACCAGGAAAATATGCATAAGTGATCTGCACCATACACTATATAAACAAGTATGCAATATGTCCACAGATATGTATAGAGAGACATGGAGTGATAGGTAATAAAAGCAAATGCTAATCCTATCCAAGTGGGAGGCATAATTTATAAATGGTATGGTATATAAAGAGCAGCGTTACTAAGTGCATTAATAAAAAAAAACAAAAAAAAATTAGCCAAATTCCGCCCCATGTCTCCCTAAATATATTTGCATACACTATACAGCATACTTGTTCAAATACAGTATGGTGTATGGATAATTCTGTGTTTTTCTATTAATGCACTTAGTAATGCTGCTCTTTCTATGCCATACCATTTACAAAGGAGATATAGGATTATATGCATTTGCATGTTTGCA
>WWET01010883.1:0-12228 GCA_011038615.1 Limnodynastes dumerilii
CAAGCACTTAAGTATGGATCCAGCCCCTGGATTGAATGTAAGATTGTCTGGTATTAGATGCAAATCAGGGTTTATCTGTAAAGGACTTTTTTTTTTGGGGTAATTGACACAACCTAATATAAGCATTTCCCATATTTTAAAGATTTCTTCCGGTTGAAAGAAATTACATTATGGTTTATTATGATTTTAAAAAGTTTAAGATTGAAATGTTTTTAGCAAAACTTTAAAAATTATAGGACCTTAAGGACACAGAGTTCTGGTGTGGATATGGCAGGTATGATCCACAGATATTTGTTTTTATATAATCAAGTGGCGAAGCATTGAGTGACTGTGGGCTGGATCCAGACTTAAGTAAGTGCTTGAAATTTGTTACTCCTAGGCTAAACCATGTTGATTGCAGGAGAGAACTATTTCATCTGTTGCAAACTGTATTAGAGATGAGAGGTGATGTTTCCAGTCCCAAGTCTAAATAATGCCTCTTTCACATCACCAACTCTGAAAAACCCGGGTTTTTCCGGTAAAGAAATGACACCCTTTTTAAACATCAAAAACACGGGAAATTCCCGGGTCAGACCCTTTCACATCACCAATGAATTTCCCGGGTCTGCCCTGTCTAGCAACTGTCAATCATTGTAGAAATGAGCTCTTATTGGCTGCTTCACATGTGCTTTTACAGTGAATGTCATTGTTTTAATGGACTTGAAATTAATGCAGAAATGGCAACATTGATTTTGACATTTGAAGTATTGATTAAAAAAAAAAAGGAAAAACCTTTTAAGATTTTATCTGCCTTGTTTAAAAATAACAGTGAATAAAAAAATGTAAATTCATACCTATGATCCAGAGTCTCCTTAAATGGACACTAATATGGATAGAAAGGCAATATGTGTATAGAAATGTATAGGCAAATAGGGTGAAGCTGGCTACACAATTACATAGCTTACATATCTGGGCTGTTTGCGCTATATGTAATTGTTGAAATTTTACATTTTTTTATGTTTACTGATCTAAAAAAAAAAAAATACCAAAAATCAGGATTTAAATAACACTGGTAGACCATGACATTGAACTTGATTCAGACCCCTTATTTTCATGCATGTGAGGGGGGATGTTGCACAGGATGACAGGGCATGCTGGTACTTGTGGTTCTTCAAGCACTAGTATGCACTGGCTTCCTTGGGCATGCTGATGCTTGTAGCACTACAAGAATCAGCGCGCCCTATACTTTGCAGAAGTTTTTTTTTTTGTGATCCGACGTAAACAGATTTGTTTACTGTTACCCTAGCAACAGTAGACAAATCTCACCAATCGGGAGGCAATGTGAAAAACCCGGGTTGCAAAACAACCCTGGACCTTTCACATCACCACCCTTCCCAGGTAGGACCTGGGAAAACCCCTTATTTTTTTCCCGGGTCAAAATCCTGGGTCTTTCGACCCGGGTTGACCGGAAGTACCCCTTTCACATCCCCACCAAATACCTGGGATTTTGCAGAGACCAGGGTTTTTTGCGAAAATCCTGGCTATTTGGTGGTGATGTGAAAGGGGTATAACAGTGTGATAGTAAAGCTGGTCAGTATCTGTGTGCAGCAAGCAATTCAAAGATATATTCCTGCATGCAAAGAATACAATAAATTTGACTCCCCCTGCAATAAACATGGTTTAGCCCAGGAGTAACTACTTTCGAGCACTTAAGTCTGGATTCAGCCCTGTGTGGCTAAACCTTCCTTCATTGCTATTCATCGTTACAACTAAAAACCTGACTTGTGGTTTGATGTAATTGGGCATAGAGGTACTGACTACTAGACCAATATACTTCAACTGGAAGGTTCCCAGATTCAGCTGCAAATAAGGAAGGATTAACACACCAATCTAATCTAAATTACTACATTACTCTAAAGTCATTTTACCTTCACTTCACTGGGAAATGTCAATTGTTATGCTGGCCATACACTAGAGCAATTATTGGTCCATTCAGTTATTGGGAGATTGAACCAATAATTGCTGTGTAGGCAGAAGTTATTTATTTTTGCTATTGATAAAACGGCCGAGTCCAATCTTTTTTTTTTTTTTTAAATCTTTTGTCGTTCCTAAAATATATCGGACTCAAGGTAACAATATTGTGTAGTGCGTGTGCATTTGAAATAATACGACCCTCCTGGCCAGAGCTAATCTCATTTTACCGACTTCATAATTCTCAGCGTTACAGCAGAAATTTAAGGCTCTGCATTCATAGCCACATTCAGAGATTCGTTCGGTCAGAGACGCAGACCTTCCTTCGCTTTATTACTGCTGTATACATCGATAATTATGGAGTTGGTCAGATGTGGAAACTCCGGCCAGGGGATGGAGTCACTGTACCCACTGACCTGTAAATTCCTGTCTCGGAACACACTGCTTGTCAGGGTAAGAGCATGGGGGTGGATCTCTTTGACCTGACGGTGGCCAGGTCAAAGAGATCTGGTATGAGAAATAAAAGTATTTATTCCCAACAAACATTATATACGTTTTGGATTGGATCCAGATCTGTCTTGGAAGTGGAAAACGCCCACATTTCATAAATCTGGATGTTGTCTTAAATGGCCACATATCCTTCTGGTGTAGGAACCCCAGGATTCCCACACACATATTTCTCTGTTATATGCATCCAACATTCCTAGCAGGTTCTAGTGCATGCTGACCTCATAATATCACACAATTGTACAGAAAAGTACTTAGTTCACTGTACCCCAAAGATACTCTATAGGGTCTAGGTATGGTGACTGTGGAGGCTATTTGCTTACACTAAGTTCTTGTCATGCTCCGTTTTTGGTTCAAATAGGCTTCTGTACATCTACTGTCTGAAAATCTATTCTGTTTCTTAGTATTACAAACTGATAGGAGCTTCAGAGAGAACTTGCAATGACTATGCTTGAATTCTTGACTCATACAAATTGAATTTAGGAACATTCCCAACAAGAGCTATGCTAGCCGTAAGCAACCTGTAGCAATCACATATACTAACTACATGACCCATCATGCTTTACAACATATACTCTATTCCTATGTTGTTGCTGCATGCTGGGAGTTGTAGTTTTACAACACCTATAGTGCTAAAGGGTGTCAGTCCTATGAAGTCTAGTAAACCATCTATATTACTATTGGGGAACAAATGTCCCTATGGCCTCATGCAGCCCTTGGAGATGACAACTGTGGTTCCCATGTCCATTCCATGTTGATTTCGTATTTGTTTATTATAGCTTGTAATCAGGGCCAGCACAATGCGGCCCAGCGGGGGAATGCGGTACAGAACGGCACCAGGCTGCCACTGGTTTGCTATCAGTTGTTCTGTGTAATTGCCGCGGCGGCTGATAGCAGGGACCTATGCAAATGACAGTGATGTGACATTAGATCATGCCCACGTCACAGTGAAGGAAGGAGAGCACCGCGGAGAAGAGCAGCAGACGGTTCACATGAATGGGGACTACTGGGAAGCTGGAGACACATTGAAGACGATTGCCTTTTTCCCCTCTGATGAAATTGCCTGGTGGAACGAAACGCTTAAGGACGGCAGTAGGAGTTTGGTACCATCTACTGCACTTTAGCACATGAGCACTTTTGATCGTGACTTCCATACCGCCATACCAAAATTTGGAGCAATTACCATATATGCAACCCTTGATGTGAGTACTCACTGAAACTCTCTATGATCTGCATGCATAGGAACTAGCTGGGATTGCTTATCTACACCGCATAGCACCTGACAGTCGGAGAGCTACACCAGCAGCAGCTACGTCCTGAGACCCCCGGATCTAGCGGTGTGACTCAGACGGGACGATACTTTTCTACCTTATTACTTAATATCTGAATGCAACGGCTGAATGGGTGAGATCTGAACATCTTTATTTTCTGTGCGGCAGCAATGTTAAAACATATTGAAACAATCTGTATGTGATCAGGAAATAAGGGAAGCGCAGTCTTTTGAATTTCGCAGACTTTTACGATTGTTTTTGGTCTGTAGTCTGAGGCCTCAGAATAACAGTAATACTAATTACCATCTTCAGAGTCGGATGACCTTTTAAAGGAAGGTTTACTATTGTGCAGTATCTGGATACTTTTGTTTCCAACAGAAGTATCAAATTTTTTTGTTTTATATATATATCTTTTAATTGTATCTTTTGTTGGTACCCAACTAATATATTTGAATAAATTGTATCTTTATTTTATTGCACTGGAAGGCTTTTTTATTATATTCCATATACAGGTGCTTCTGCATTTGAAATAATTGTACTTGGAGTTATATTAACTGATTTGGTTTCTGAATTAATATTTGATAAATTTTTATTTTATTTTATTATATTTTTTCTATACCCTACTATTAACAGCGCTGGTCTTATCTTGTTTAGTTAAGTTTTGTTTTCAATTCATTAAGGGGCTCCACATACTCCTTGACCAGCTGCAGTTGCTGAGTGGGGATTTGTTTCCAAGCGCCCATATTGGTTGTGTTTCTTTGTTTATATTAGCTGGAGACACATGAATGGGGAATACTGGGGAAGCTGGACACATGAATGGGGACTACTGGGAGACTGTAGACACATGAATGGGGAATACTGGGGAAGCTGGAGACACATGAATGATATGATATAAAGTCTGTACTGTGTGGTGGTATTTAGAATAAAGTGGCAGTTGTATATTGGAGACTAGGACACTGTCTGTATTGTATAAAAGTGAATATGATTTGCTTTCTTTTATTGTGGTTACACGTTTTATGATGCCTACACACTTACTACAATCTAGTATGATAACTGGTGTTAAAAGTTAAATTGTTAAACTGCAGGGCACAAATTTTAAGTTTGTAGTTGGGCACAGGACACCTTAGCACCTGCTTGTAACATTTGTGTAGGACCCTGTTGATGTGATATTACATTGGTTCTCTCTGATGCAATGTGTTCTTTCAAAGGTAGTGTGTGGCAATTGAAGTGTTTAAGTTTGTTCATCAATGATCTATGCCAGAGGTTCCCAAACTTTCTGAGTTCGAGGCACCCTTAGGGTCTCCATATTTTTTTTAAGGCACCCCTAAAAAAAAAATAGAATAGAATAAAATAGAAAATAGAAACATTCCACGGCACCCCAGTGATAGCACCGCGGCACCCCAGGGAGCCACGGCGCACAGTTTGGAAACCGCTGATCTATGCTATAGTTTATATGAATTATCTTGCACTAAACATTAAAATGGAATTAAAAGGGGCTAACATTTTAATAAACAATTTTTATGTGATCACACTTCTTCTTATTTTCTTCTTCTAAGCCAACGCTTTTGATCTATTATGTCTTGAAATATTAAGAATCTGATAAATCCATATGTGATAGGCTGCATTATCCAGACATAATAATGTGTTTGCATTAGATTTACTAAGCTACAGGTTTGGAAAAGTAAAGATGTTGCCTATAGCAACCAACCAGATTCTAGCTCTCATTTTCCTGTTACATACTAGAGAATGACAGCTAAAATATTATTGATTGTTATGGGCAACATCTCCACTTTTCCAAACCCACAGCATAGTAAATGTGGCTCTAAATGTGTATCCCGACCTTTCTCTCCCTTTAATTAACTGTTTCCTTTTTATTTTTCTGTACCCAAAAGAAAAGATGTCAACAAATATATTGATGTTAAATAGAAACACTAATACAGCACCTTCATACTCTGGTCCATATAAGGAAAACAAAATCAGATTTAATATGTTTTACAATGTGCTTATTGTGTTGTGCATTAGGGTATCATAAATACCTCTTTCAAATTTGCATTAGATTGAATGTGTTTTGCAGTGTCTGTTATGGACAGCAGGTGGCAGAGACATACCTTTTATTTGATGTTTGATGTCCAGCAAGTCTGTGCAATAGGAGCTAGTAGTAAAGCAGGAATATGAAGTGTGCTGGAGAAAAGTAAAAGTGCATAAAAACATAAAAATAGACCTTAAGTGCACTGATCAAGAAGAGAGTCACCAAGAACAAGCAGGTGAGAATAACACATTTATCGAGTGACTGCCCTGACCTTGTAGACATAGGGAAGAGTTGTGGAATACAGAAAGGCATATATACAGTGTATCCGGAAAGTATTCACAGCGCTTCACTTTTTCCACATGTTATTATGTTACTGCCTTATTCCAAAATGGAATAAATTCTTTTTTTCTCTCAAATTCCTACACAAAATACATAATGACAATGTGAAATTTTTCTGGGGAGATTTTTGCTAATTTATTAAAAATAAAAAAACAAAGAAATCACATGTACATAAGTATTCACAGCCTTTGCTCAATACTTTGTTGATGCACCTTTGGCAGCAATTACAGCCTCAAGTCTTTTTGAATATGATGCCACAAGCTTGGCACACCTATCTTTGGCCAGTTTCGCCCATTCTTCTTTGCAGCACGTCTCATGCTCCATCAGGTTGGACGGGAAGCGTTGGTGCACAGCCATTTTCAGATCTCTCCAAAGATGTTCAGTCAGATTCAAGTCTGGGCTCTGGCAAACTCAAGGATATTCACAGAGTTGTCCTGAAGCCACTCCTTTGATATCTTGACGGTGTGCTTAGGGTCATTGGGGCAGATCAAGACCTACGTCTGCCGTCGTTTTTATGGCGTAAGAACGACATTTCTGCCATCTGTCATCTATTTATCAGGGTGCCCTGTATCGGTTCATCTTTCCCTCTATCCTGACTAGTCTCCCAGTTCCTGTCGCTGAAAAACATCCCCATAGCATGATGCTGCCACCACCATGCTTCACTGTAGGAATGGTATTGACCTGGTGATGAGTGGTGCATGGTTTCCTCCAAACATAACGCGTGGCCTTCACACCAAAAAGTTTTTTCTTTGTCTCATCAGACCAGAGAATTTTGTTTCTCATTGCCTGAGAATCCTTCAGGTGCATTTTGGTAAACTCCAGACGGGCTGCATGTGCTTTTTACTAAGGAGTGGCTTCCGTCCTGCCACTCTACCATACAGGCCTGATTGGTGGATTGCTGCAGAGATGGTTGTTCTTCTGGAAGGTTCTCCTCTCTCCACAGAGGAATGCTGTAGCTCTGACAGTGACTATCAGATTTTTGATCACCTCCCTGACTAGGCCCTTCTCCCCCCGATCACTCAGTTTAGACGGCCGGCCAGCTCTAGGAAGAGTACTGTTGGTTCCGAACTTCTTCCATTTATGGATGATGGAGGCCACTGTGCTCACTTGGACCTTCAAAGCTGCAGATATTTTTCGGTACCCTTCCCCAGATTTGTCCCTTGAGACAATCCTGTCTCGGTCTACAGACAATTCCTTTGACTTCATGCTTGGTTTGTTCTCTGACATGCAATGTCAAGTAAGGGACTTTATATAGACAGGTGTGTGCCTTTCCAAATCATGTCTAATGAACAGAATTTCCATAGGTGGACTCCAATTAAGCTGTACGAACATTTTAAGAATGATCAGTGGAAACAGGATGTACCTGAACTCAATTTTGAGCTTCATGGCAAAGGCTGTGAATACTTATGTGCATGTGATTTCTTTTTTTTTTGTATTTTTAATAAATTTGCAAAAAACACCCCAAAAACTTTTTCACGTTGTCATTATGAGGTATTGTGCATAGAATTTAGAGGGAAAAAAATGAATTTATTAAATTTTGGAACAAGGCTGTAACATAACAAAATGTGGAAAAAGTGAAGCGCTGTGAATACTTTCCAGATGCACTGTATATATAATAGTTATACAATATGGACCCCTTAGACATGTGATTGTATAAACTACAGAATGGGTTGACATAAGTTACAGAACATTTCACAGAGTATACACATAAATCTTACACTATTTATTATAGCATAAAAAAACCAAAAACAATAAAACACCTTATAAACTAAGGATCATGTTCGCAGTTAAGAGTAAATTTGCAAACTTACCTGAATATATGCACGTAAAAAATCTGCAATACCAATTCAGAGAAAATAAAGAACCCGATTATCCACTCCCCCTTGTCTTTGCTGTGTGTATTTAAGTACGTGCAAACTTTATTAGCTGTGAATCGGCCATGCGTTTAGTTTAGACAGTTGTAAGTATTGATCCCTGTCTTAGGGCCAGATTTACTAAGCTGCGAGTTTGGAAAAGTGGAGATGTCGCCCATAGCAACCAATTAGACTTTAGCTTCCATTCTCTAGTACGTAAAAAGAAACTGAGAGCTAGAATCTGATTGGTTGCTATAGGCAACATCTCCATTTTTCCAAACCCACAGCTTAGTAAATCTGGCCCTTAGAGTGTGTGCCTCCCCTCCTTCCACGGGCGCGGACAAAAGTTTCCATCCTGTTCGCCAGTTGGTGAGAAGAGCTGATGATGATGATTACTTTGTCAGTGATTTAACTTTCCCTGTTCTCTCCTGCAGGTCATTGTCAGGTGTTGGACCTGTGCACATTATTCAAGCATCACATCTAGAACAGAGACAGAAACGGCAGGTACATCAGGGGGGGCAGCCAGGACTAGTGGCAAGGACCCAGACAGAGAAGGGGTCTGGGAGTCCTGGGCTCCCTCCTCTGTCCATTCAGGACACTAAGTTGATTGATATACAGTTACTAGTAGGAATCAGCAAAATACTCACTGTATATCTCCAGTTCCTACTGGCAGGCTGTACTACAGAGAGGACTTCTCTGCGCATCGACCCTCTGTAATTCCCTTCTGAAGGTCCGTGGTGGCCCACCCCCATGTGATGTCACCCATCATGACGTCACATGGTGGCAGGGCACTGTGGCCCATGTCCCTTTTAAATGCGTCTCTTCCTGTAGCGCTATATCAGGCCTTGCCAACCTGTGACTCTCCAGTTGTGAAACTACAACTCCCAACATTCTTTACCTGCAGAGGCATAGCCAATATTTGACAAAGCATGCTGTGTGTCGTAGTTTCACAACATCTGGAGAGCAACAGGTTGGCCATGCCTGCGCTATATGGATTTACAAAGATAATGTCCACAAAAGCGGCATTCCAGAAAGATATAAATAAAGGGCCGTATTCAGAGATCTGTTTAATAAAAGTACGCAATTATACGCACGCATGTAGCAAGGCAACACCCACGACACTCCCCTCTCCCGGCTGTGCAATCGGAGACTTACACCTCCATAGGCCTTTTTAATATTTAAGTGTGTACTTACTTGCGTATATGTCTTCCGTCCATGCGATTCAGTATAGCCGTGCCTCAATCGTTCATTTAAATGCCCCCCCCCCACCCACTTTCATGTAAATTTTCAAGTATGTATTTCTACACCGTCCATCCGTACGTATGTCCCCAAGTGCGATTCACATGTCCGTGCCTAAAGCACTTACGCGCATATATTCAATGAAACAACCGAAAATAAAGTTACTACGCATGTGCAGTCTCTGAATACGGCCCAAAGTTACTCTGATGCTCTCCTAGCTGACAAAGAGCCTAATACAAATCCTCCAATAGGGGGTGGCACTCAGAATCTTAATGAAATGATCCAAAAGTACGGATAATATATACCTATGCCTTATTATTCCCCCATCTTTGTAGGATCGGCACATCGGTGAATGAATGGTATTGTGGTGCAGCAGTACAGCACGTAACTCCAAGCTCAGTAATACTTTGCGAGCTGTACTGTGCAAGTCTGCAATACTCACCACATTGCCACAGTGCAGTACATCTTTCCAAACATAGTAATGCTGTACCAATTCTGCAAAGTTCACCATGGTGAAACAGTACACCCAGATGTTGCCCATAGCAACCAATCAGATTCCAGCTCTCACTTTCTTATTACATAGAGAATGTCATCTAGAATCTGATTGGTTGTTATGGGCAACATCTCCACTTTTCCTGAAAACACCACAATACTGTGTCAATTCTACCGTGCAATACCTTCCACACTGCAACAGTAAAGTGCATCGCTGAAACAGAGCAATACTGTACTGTACCATGTAACACCACAATACACTGCACGGTGATGCAGAGTGAAACACACAAAAAGATAAACACCTTGAAAATACTCCACACAGATATGGGCCTTTTAAGAATGTAAAGCACAATGTGGAAATGAGCTTGGTGATTGGAGCAAACACAGGCAAATCAGAGCGCTACCCTCAAATAGCAGTTACTGCACAAACTGCCAAGAAAATGTGAATAAGAAGAGATATTGAGGGAGCGCTAAATGAGCCAAAAGTTATCTCGACAGGAGAATAAGTAATATTAAATGTCAAATTTAATTAATATGCTAAAACATACAATCATAAATATAAAAATAAAAACAAATACAAAAATTCACAATGCAATGAATTGTATAGATGTCACCCATAAATATATAACAGCAAAAAGTGTAAGTCATATAATAGGAGTTGAGTGTTCCAGAGCAAGATGGCAAAGGATATAAATCTATGGTTCTCGATCGGGAAACTCACATAACGGCTGATCCAGAGTTTGTGTAAATCTGGACTGCCGTAATGTAGCTTACATTGGAATGTGATAAAATTATTTGGAGTCTTTACGCAGAGGTGTTTGTATTATTTAGATTTACCCCTCCCTGTCTCCCCAGACCCCCTCCACACGAGTAAGACTGTTCTCCTATATAAAGGGTGACATCACCTACACTCCTCACAGTCTCATCTGTACTCACACACAGCTGAGGATTACAATGCAGACCACACCCTTTGCTGCTTCTCCCAAACCTCTCTACCAGATAAGTCACGTCCATTATGTGTAGCTCTATATAAACTATATAAACATTTCTCAGTCCTTATATCAGCTAAATGTTTCATTTTTTTTTGTTATTTAGTTCTTACATATTCTTCAGTTTACTAGTGTATACAGTATATTTAAAATATGTTTGATTGAAATGATCTGTTTGTGCAGTATTCTGAAGGCTTAGACATTTTAGTTGAATATTTTACTGTTAAAGTATAACTCTTTTAGGTATATTTTAATAATCTGTATGCAAATAATATGTAGGAATAATACACTTACATATATTTGCATTTTAGTAGTGTATATAGGATTCTTACATATACTTATTGCCATTGGCCCAGATCCTAACCTAAGTACGACAAGGGACTCACATGCGTGCGCCAGATGTTCTGAGTGCATACTTACTGAGGTACGTAACTATGTTACAAACGCCAGTAATTACGCATAAGGGGCAGACCCAGCATTTACGATGGTTGTATCCCCGACAAGTGGGAATACCCATGTAAGTGAGAGGGCTGGCGGGAAAGCCATATGGCTGCAGACCTAGTCGTAAAACTTAATGTAGAAATCTGGACACGTGAATGGTGAAGTGCAGGGGGCGTGCAATCCCCGCTACGTGCGTGTACCTACGGACCCCCGCACGCACGTAAAGTGTGCGGTGGTCAGGATCTGGGCCATTGTCTTATTCACATATTCTTATCATCCTTATAGCTGTTATCCTGAGCTCTGTGTGCATGTAATTACAAGTGAAATACAAGCATATATGTGGATATATGTCATCTCATTGCAGCAAATAGGTAAGGGTCTCTGATATAACATGTGGCGATGATAGTAACTAGTATCTCGATCTGTCATGCAGCAGACCTAGCATTTTCTATCATCTCACAGAAGTTCTTAAATGAAGTACTGCTGATGAGTTATATGTACAGTAATGGGATATCCAGCATCTATAATCTTTGCTGTGTTAGTAGAATTGGTTGACCTTGCACTAGACTAGCCAGAACGAATCCCTTCCCTGCAGTTATTGGGCAGCAGATTTGCAGTAAATAGTATGCGTTTTCAATCTCTGGTTAGAAAATCTCTATTTCAAAATGTTCTATTTGTAACGCTAAATTGCAAAAATTCACATTTCGAATATGGTGCGATTGCAAATTTTATTATTTTATACCTGTTCCTATTTCGAAACTGTTTTATTAATAAACTTATACATTGCGAATATGTATCTATTTAGAATGTGTTAATTTTGAATGCTTTTTTTTTGGAATTTCTAAAATTGCTAAATTATCTAAATTATATATGTCCCTATTTTGAATATTACTCTTATTATAAAAGGTACATTTTGATTGCTTGTTTTTAGAAACGTCTCTATTTTGAATAAACTTAATAAACTTTCATATTTCGAATATGCTGCTTTTTTGAATGCAAACATAAATATATAATAAGATATAAATATCTTATTTAGAAATCATCCTATTTCGAATATCCCAGTTTTAGAATATCTGATATCTGAATACACCTCTTTTGCGAATAACTGAACTGCGAAC
>WWET01010892.1:0-17464 GCA_011038615.1 Limnodynastes dumerilii
ATAAAAACCCTATTGGAACGATGCAAACTATGTCCTGCAAGCATCCCGGACATCCCGGCGCTAATGACAGTTCTGTTATTGGGGTATATTTATACCCTTTGGGCAGTGTCAGAATTCTTGTTCTCTCGATAATTCTGACACTACCCTAATGAGATTAAAAGCTTACAAGACTGGTCCCCCATCAGAGCAGGTAAGTTTTTGTTTTTTTTCTCATTTAAATATTTCCACAGGCGCAGGCCGGTCGGATGGGTAATTTTGCACCCATCTTTCTGTGCGCGCTCCCGATCTGGGCCTGCGCAGTGCACAATTTGGCTGCGCTTCCGTCTGTATGTATTTACAAGTCAAAAAACTATCTTGCCACAATTATTGTTATTATTTATTTTTTTGATCTGGACTGGAACCAACTGGATGCTGTTTTGGAACTACTGGGTCTTCTATATTGGCTGGGTGCCAGCAAAGATTTTCAATTCCTTTTCCTTTTAAAAAATTAATCTGGGGGTGTTATTTTATATTTTGCCTAATATATTGTCTCCTAAACAAATATTGTAGTTATTATATTAAGTAATTATTCTTTTGATTTTATAAGATTGTTCACTGTATTTGGAAATGAATGGAATAATTTATGTTCCAGATGAGAATTTTTTTTGTTATTATTACAAATTACATCTGTTAGATTCATCCAATATCTGTTGACGATCAATTGATTCTAAAGAATTGTAAGCTTCATTTAGAAGGGAAGTAGGATAACCTCAGTTTTTTTTATTTATTTAACAAAAGGGTGGATTGCTTTGATAATCAAAATTTAGGGTGTAATTTCTTTGGAGTCTTTCTAATTGCCCCTTCGGTATATTGAAGATTGGTTCGTGATGCCCACTGGTAAAATGCAAATAGTTGTTGGAACAAATCGGTTTATTATAATTTTTGCAAATTATGGTGTTATTTATAGCTATTAATGTGAGATCTAAATAATTAACTGCATTTTTATCAAAGGTATAAGTAAAATCTAAATTGTAGTCAATCAAATTCTAATTTATATTGGAACACACTATCCAAGCAATAACGCTAAGGGGATAAAATAAATTTAATGTTATCAAATTCAAAAATAAAACAGAAAGTGCAGTTACATTAAAAAAACAGTGTCCTAGATATGCACAGGGGCAGAGGTGGAATACGGTGTTATTCTGGCAATGAGAAGTGTATGTAGCGATCCAGCACGTCCCTCTCTATTCACTAGGTCAGGTCTGTGTCGACTTCCGGGTTTGTCTCCCGCTGTGTACTTCAAGTACTTCAAACCAAGCCTCGTCTTCAGGAGTACAGTATTCAGGCAATAAGCAGTAAACAGAAAAGATACTACGGGCCTGATCCAGATCAACGATGTAGCGCTGAGCGTGCTAACGCTCAGCGTTACATCGCTGACTCCCCCCTGGCACTCCCCCTGTGCGGGCGTATGGCCCCTTCCTTACGCCGGGTGAAGGCTACCCTAGCTTCGCCCGGCGTAAGGAAGGGGCCATACGCTCACACAGGAGCGTATGGCCGCCTAGCCCGCCCCCCTAGCCTAATTTACTTACCTCCCCCCGCCCTCCAGGAGTAACGTGAGCGTTGGGACGCTGGAGGACGTCTGGTACACAAGTACCCTGCATTCAGTGCATAGGCCTCAAAATGACACAGGGCCGTATTCACAGATGGGTGTGTATAAAGTATGCAAATATACGCACGTACATGGCAAGGCAACACCCATGACACTCCCCTCACACGGACTGGATTTCGGGGACTTATGTGTCCATAGGGCAATCTTAAGTCTACGGGCCTGATCCAGAGCAACATCTGCCCGGCGCATGCGCATTAGAGCTACGGCTGCCGTACTAGCGACGGCGGCCGTAGCTCAGGATCAGGCCCTACTAGTGTAAAAAGGTTCAAATACTTTAATGACAATGTTTAAAAGGTGGAGATATACTTACAAACATGAAGACATGTTAAAAAGCATATGTACGTATCAAAGCTGTGAGAGCCAATATGGGTCAGCTGATGGATAATAATTTTTCAATAACTTGAATGGTCTAATAGTATAATGTACAACGTTTCGACTTTCCACCAGTCTTTCTCAAGGCTAAATGATGGTACCATGGGCTCTATATATAGGACTTGGACATAGATGAAGAATGTCACTGATTGGTCCAAAATATTAAAGGGACACTGCTATTTAAAAAAGTGAATACAAAGGATACAAGCAATAAAAAGTTTAAGTGACAATAAAAATATCATTAAGACAGCCGATAGAGGGGAGGTTTGCTTATAATGAATGTGGGAGATTATGAGAAAATAGCATTTAGACAATTGCAGGATATCGATACTTATTTACCACTAAAATCGGACCCCACACATAAAATATAATACAATAATAATAATCAATACAAGGTGATAAAAAATGTTTTCGATATAGGCCAATAGAAAAAAATCTTTACCGGTATTTAGAGGATATTACTCCTGCTATTCCTGATGTTCTTCCAAAAATACACAAGAATTTTACATCCCCCCAGGTCGACCATTTACCACCATTTGTTACCAAAACCATCTCATATTTAAAAGACATCGTGTAGGATATGTACCTGGTAACCTCTGATGTTACGTCTCTCTACACCATTATTAAGCATGATGATAGATTGGAGGGAGTAGCATCTTTCCTAGATGATGAAGAACCTAAGTATAAAACCTTTAATTTAGAAAGCATCAGGTTTATTCTATAAAATAATTTTGTTTCAGACACCTTTTACTTACAGCGCACTGGCACAGCGATGGGGGCAAAATTCACCCCCAGTTATGCTAATTTGTTCTTAGCGGCAAGCCTGCATTTGGAAGAACAATCCATGGAGTAATCATCCAAAAACATGGTCATGCTACATCGATGATGTGATCTTTATATGGCAGGGACCACGAGACCAAATATCTACGTTTTGTGAATAATTAAATCAAAATGACAGAAATATTATTTTGTCATTTGATATAAGTCAAGTTGCAGTTAATTTTCTAGACTTGACCATCTTCCCAGCAGAGGGCCAATTGAAAGTAAAAAAATGTATTAAGCCAACCGATGATAAATTCATACATCAGCAGAGATAAATGCCACAATAAAAGGTGGTTAGAAAACATCCCTAAATCACAATTCCAAAGAATCAGGCAAAATGAACCAGATTTTTTGGAACAAGCTGAACAACTTAAAGAGATTATTATAGCTAAAGGTTATGATAAAATGTCTCTGATAGGAGTAATGGAACAAGTTAGAAAAGAAAAAGGAGAAAATGTAGTTATTCCAAAAGTCAAAATATCACAGGACATGAATCAAAGAGTCTCTTTTATCCACCGCAGTGAACAGAGAAGGATGTACTAGATCACTACAAACACTTCTCATAGCCAGAAGAATGCCGGATTCCACCTCTGCTTTGACTCCAAACTGGCTCTGGTTCTTAAGAGCTTGGCTCTTAAGAACCGTTTATCTCTACTGAGACACCTTACATTGTATTTCATCCTATATATAAGACTGATCTGAACTATTGGCACAGCTTATCTTTGCAAGTGTCAGTGCCATTGGGACTTTCTTAAGGAAGGTTTTTTGTAACTTTCTTGAGTCTCATCCACTATTACTATTCTTAGAATACCATTGCTAGCATACTTTCAGTGCACAGCTACTCACTTTGGGCTGGATCCAGACCTTGTTAAGTGCATGAACTTAGTTACTCAAGGGCTAAACCATGTTGATTTCAGGGGAGTCATATTTCATCTGTTGCAAACAGTATTAGAGATGAGAGGTGATGCTTCCTATCACAAGTCTAAATAACAGTGTGATAGTAAAGCTGGTCAGTATCTGTGTGCAGTAAGCAATTCAAAGATATATCCCTACATGCAAAGAATACAATTAACTTGGCTCCCCCTGAAATCAACATGGTTTAGCCCTTGAGTAACTAAGTTCATGCACTTAACAAGGTCTGGATCCAGCCCTTTGGCCCGGATTCACACTACCGGACGTATAGTATAGTCCGGTAGTGTGAATCCGGGCCTTTATATTACAATTGCATTCTATTTTTTTTATGGTTACTGGAATTGTTTAGATAATCTTTATAGTGTTCCTGACAAGATATTTGTTTTGGTGTTGTGCATATTTAGGACACTGTTTTTTTTTTATGTAACTGCACTTTCTGTTTTATTTTTAATTTGGTAACATTGATTTATTTTATTCCCTTAGCGCTATTGCTTGGGTAGCATGTTCCAATTTTTATGTTTATATTAGGTTTGCAAATAACTTTTTTAACTGAGCAAAAGCAGCTTGAGTGCTATTTCATCCTAGCATTGTTTATTTTTAGGCACTTATTCTACACCTTAATTTCATTATAACTCAAATTCAAATGGTCAACAAAAGATCGAGCCTCCTCAGTACTATGCCAATATTAATAAATCGTTGATGAACTGATAATACAGAACCAAGTTAGCTCCAAATGGGCCCTCCTGCACATGGTTCTTTTTGAAGGTGCCCATGTACAGGTTGGCAAAGCTCAGGGCAAACTTGGTGCCCATCGCTGTGCCCAGTATTTGTAAATAACTACACTCATCAAAAATGAAATAATTAAGTTTCAAAATGAACTCAAATGAAGTTGGCTAAACCTTCTGTAATATCATCTACCATTAAGAAACTCTCTATTGCCTCTAGACCTTTTTTGTGATGGATATTAGTATATAGAGAGGGGTGTGATTTCCTGCAAAGAAAATCTGAATTGCGAAAATTCAGATTTCTCCCAGCCAGTTTCGAACTTGCTGGGATTTCGATTGCAAATGCCTCGAGGAGGCATTGCAATCGATCCATGGAGCACCGAGCTTTTGGTGCTCCGAAAAGTTATAAAAAAAATAGTCCCCCAGTCCATTCCCTAATTCTTACCCTAACCTTCCTTTCCTGGCAGCCTGACCCTAACCCACCATCTCCCGCAGCCTGACCCTAACCCTCCCTCCCCTGCAGCCTGACCCTATCCCTCCCTCCCCTACAGCCTGACCCTAACCCTCCCTTCCCCGCACAGAGAGTTTACTCACCTGTCCCTTGGTCCGGCTATAGCAGTGGCGGAGGTGCGGCAGAGGGATATCATCCTTTCCGAAAGGTGAATGGGTGAAGTATGCCAAATTCCATTCTGAATTTTTTTTAGAAAATAGTAAGTAATCGAAAAATGGACATCCGAAGAGGAACTTTTCTAGGCGGAGAATGCAACTGATGCGTAACACCTATCAAAGCTGCACATGTAGATAGAAGAGAATCATCAACTTAGCCATGTGTCGTACGTATGAAATATAAGAGAAAAACAGAGCATTATTCTCTGTTTGGTTTAATTGTATATTATACAAAGGGTTTTTACGCAATAAATGAATAGTTAGCTTTGTAAAGCCATTTTGCTTGCATTTGCTATTGTCATTAGGGTCACAATCTTCATTAAAGCATCATGTAGAAATGTGGCAAAGATTGGCATGTCAGAAATGCGGCTTATAGAGGGCACTCACAGGAAAATCACTGACGTACAATAATCTGGATATAAAGCAATTATTGTCAGAACATGTAAGAGGGCACAGGCCATGAAGGACTGATATTCACTAAACTTAAAAAGCATTAAAAAAAATTAACCATATAAACCATAACTATCTAAAAAAAAAATCCCATAAATAAATGGAGGAAATGGAACTGGGTATGTAAATATGTTTATAATTCTGCCCACTACCACTACCGTTATCAGCTTGTCGAATAACTATACTTATGTATTTTTTTTTAAGCAGCTTTCTTTCACCCTTATTCAAGTTACATATTCCTATTTGATACTGAGAACTAGTATTATCACATAGTTTTTTTTAGTTTAGTAAATGTAGTGTTATGGCTCTTATGTTTAACTGGATAGAACTCAGAAAGATATTTTTTTTATATTGATAGGTTCCAAAGAATTTTCACTGTTCACATAAAAAGATGAAGCTGACAGGTTTTTAAGAGTACTCAAATATTTGAACTCTGAAACCATGAAATGATGTTTTATCAATATTGAAATGATCTGTAACACTGATATAATTGAAAACCAAATTACTGCACAAAGATCTTATGAATTGATTTGGTTCAAAGAAATCAAACATAGGGCTAGTATTGGGAATAAAAGATAAACTTTCCTTTAAAAGTCTCAATTAATGAGTTCCGGTGAGCATGTCAAGCAGCCTGGACGCGTTTTAGCAGAGCTCCCCGCAACGAGTCACGGCACCGACGGGTAGAGTGCTTCCTCCCCGCGAAACTCTGCCCCATGAACGGGGGATACCGCCAGGCAAGTGTACTCCAGTACCGGCTCCCTGGATCCTTTATTCTGCCGGAGTCAAGCTCTAAAGTATAGAGCGCGTGGTCCGGCCGCCATTTTGGGTGTGCGGCCTCCTGCTCCCTGCCTGCCATTATCGTTCCTGCACTGGGCTGCTTGCTTTAGTGCTCTCCCTGCTCCTGTAACTGGCCAGAGGTGGTGGAAGTCGAGTGGGAGTACAGAGGGAGCAAAGTCTTGCTGACTGTTTGAGGTCTGGCCGCCATTTTGATAATTGGGCAACCTATTTTCTAGTGACTGTTTTATGCCCCAGCTACTACTATTACCATACCCCTGGTTGAGCAGCCTCCAGAGAATTTGTGCCTGCAGGAGAAGGTGTGGAGATCCCATTACAACGCACTGGTGCGATAAAGGCAGAGGGCAGTGAAAACGGCACAAAGGTAGGCCATTTTGCAGCTACAGCATAGGGGCATCTGCCTGAGGTCTGACAAACACCTGCTGTCAACAAGAAAGTGGGGGTGAACAGGTGGTGCCCACAATTCTTATTCTTTGCAGTGCATATACAAGCCCCCCCCCCTTTTTTCAGCTGATATCCTTCTATATAACATAAAGAAGCTGCATTGTCAGAAAGCCCTGTTTCTATATAATTTTCCACCATGACATCTTGTCTATTCTCTACTTAAAAGCGTCTGATACACATAGAAATTGATAAATATGTGGAAAAACCGCAACGTACTCCACGGGGGTCCTCAGCGGGCAAGCTTAGAGGAAAAAAAACCCTGGTTCCAGATCCACCTAAAACTCCATCATCTCCAGCTTCTGAGAGGCCTACGGCACCATCGGACACTACTCATAGTCCTACTGTTCTTACACAAGCTCAAGAGATACAAGATATTATTGCTCCACTATTTGATATTAAACTGGCTCCACTTAAGTCTGCTATTGATGCGGTGCTATCACAATTGTCATCACATGCCAGTCGTCTATCAGAAGCTGAACAGCGTATTTCTGTTGTTGAGGACGACATGTCTGACGCCCAAACACTTCTAAAAGCCCATGAAGATACAATTAATTCCTTACAAGAAAAGCTTGAAGATTTGGAAAACAGACATCGCCACAATAATGTCCGCCTGGTTGGCCTGCCCGAATCTGTCAAGCCGAGAGAGCTTATGGCCTTCGTTTCCACCTGGTTGCCAGACGAACTGGGCCTCGCTACTTCGACTACCCCGTTTATAGTAGAGAGAGTGCACAGAATTGTCCCGGAACGCCAAGAAGCCCGTCAGCATCCTCGCCCAGTAATGATGCGCATCCTCAACTACGCGGATAAAGTTAAATTGCTGGAGGCCTATCGCAAAAAGCAATCTGTCCAATACAACGGCCACCAGTTATTGCTCTTTCAAGACTTTTCCTACAATGTTTCTCAACGGCGCAAGGAATTCACCCCAATATGTAAGGAACTCTTTTCCCGCGACATTCGCTTCGCCCTTTTGTATCCAGCGAAGTTACACATTCTTCACAACAATAAGCCATACTTCTTCGATACTCTGGGGGCAGCTCGTAACTTTCTACGATCCTTTTCGTCTCCATCACGTGATCCTAATGCTGCCGGAGGTACCAGCTGAACGACCTGAGAGATGCACCACACTGAGAGCTCGTTACACTTAAGTATCATGCTTTTCGTAATGTTGATTTTACATGGTTACAAATTCTCAATGTTGGGATGGTTTGTGGACAAAGCACATAATTTAAGGCCTTGTCTCTCTGGTCTAATATTTTATAGTATCTGTTATGGGTACAAGCCTTCCCTGGTTCCGCTTACAAACGTTCTGATTTTTAAACAATTTATTGCTAGACCACGTTGTTTGAGGCTTCGGCCTTCAGGTTTTATATATCATAACCCGCATTGTGGGCTAAAAATTTATTTGGTTAAATATAAAATGTTCAAAATTATTGAAGTTCACATGTTATATATGTACTTGAAGAGGTATTTCTTTCAAGTTGCATTGATCTCTCTGTTGCTCCCTTTAAAGTTTTTGTTACCCTTTGCGTCTGATTGCCGGGGTGGGCTGGAAGGGTTAAGGTATGACTACTTGCCATTTATTACAGCTTCTCTGATTTCTGATGGTGGATAGGTTGGGTTCCTTACCAGTTCCTGCAGTTTCTAACCCCACAATAATCCAAAATAATTAAACTTTTCTATCATGGAATGTGGAGGGACTAAATGCCCCACTTAAGAGAAAGAAAGTTCTATGTCACTTACGGGGCTTCCACCCGGATGTGGTTTTGATACAAGAGTCTCATTGGCGTAAAGGGGACCCTAATGCCCTTAGAGATACTTGGATCAAAGAATGTGTGTCTGCCAAGTACACATCTAAACAGAGAGGGGTAATTATTATTTTTAGCAAACATATTGATTATAATATTCATGATGTCACACGTGACCCAGAAGGCCGCTTCATATTGGTAAAAGTAAACATAGAGGGTGAATTATACTACTCACACATTAGATCCCTCGTACGGCTGGACTCTGACAAACTGAATCTGCAGAAATGGGTGCATCAGTTCCCACATTTAACTTTAGTTGATATTTTAAAGGCGTATGTGGCTATGAATAAGCAATTAATTTCTAGCTCTTATAAGGAAATGTTGTACAAAATCCTCCAAAGAGCATACATCACCCATAAGCTCAGATGTACTATAGGTGCTACACAAATTGCCAATTGTTATAAGTGTCACAGTCCTGAAGCTGACCTTCTCCATTGTCTGTGCACTTGTCCCATTATCCAGGATTTCTGGAAACTTATACAGACCTATATTACTGAAACATTAAAACTAAACTTCACGATTACTCAGGACTGGGTTTTCTGGAATATTTATAAGGCAGAAATGTGCCATGGTCTATCAGGAGGTGAGCGTAGACTATTACTATATGTGGCAGCTACTTCTAAAAAAAGCAATCTTGTCCAAATGGATTGAGCCGGATCCTCCTGCTTTATTAATGGTCACATCTCGCTTAGCCTTTTTATTCCAAATGGATTGGGTGGAAACCAGCTATCATAAGGAACAAAGGGCAAGCAGCTTCTTTAATATTTGGTTACCATACGTGGTTAGTTTACCTAATTGCACCAAAGCCCTATTAACTAATTGTTTCCAGTCCACCACCTGGTTCCATCAATCCCTACTATCCACAGCAGAGCCTTTTGAAAACCGCTGTTAATAACACATACTATGAGACTGCAATGCGATGCAATTATTAGTGTCCTGGGCACAATAGAGCATGTGTCTAAGGGGCTATATATTATGTATTGTGTATTGTTTGTTACTCTTTACTTGTATGGAGAGATCAAACCATTGCTTATACTCTGTTTTTATGCTTTGTAATCAAAATGCCTACTTCATGTTCTTCCTTTGTACAACAACTGAACTTCAAATAAAGACGTTTTCAATAAAAGTCTCAATTGATAAGGTTTAAACTCTTTTTAATACAAATTAAACACTTTTATTGTGTCAGTATCAATTTTTTTAGGAATCCTCCTCCCTCTTCTTGTTCTTTGTTTTGATGGTGGTATAATTTGGGTTAGTCTACATATAGCACCTGGAATTGATTCTTCACAGAAATTTTAATCAGGGAGCTAGAAAACTGATGTTGATTTTTTTTTGTGTTCATCTCTATATTATGTTTATCTTTTTTGTTGTTAATATTTGAAGGTTGAGTCTTAGTCTAGGTTGTTTATCTTTATGTATCATTTTCACCATGTAAATATGCTTTTTAGTACTTATAGATTAATAACTTTATTGATAAATAATTTTCAGGCTAATAATTACCCTAGTGACCACGATATAATATACGTTATATCCTAGTAACTGCCATTTATTACAAGCTGCACCCTCTTGATCGTCATACAACACAAATTGGGCCTGATCCGGGGCGTAAAAACTTTCACGCCCATAACACTCCCATTGATTGTAACTGCTTACGGCGGCTGAACCCTACCCTAAGATTTTCCAGCGTACGTGCGAATTTTCGTACCGATACGCTGGTCGTACTGGGCTTAGCACGCCCATACTGTACAATTTAAATGACTATCCCCGCCTCTGTGTAGTAACTCGAGTGTCTGGACTCTTGTCGTACAAAACGCACGCCCCTTCGGCAAAAAATACGCTAAAAAAATACGCTCGCTGTATGCTCTTGTCCTTCGGACGGCCGGAAGTTGTCATACTGCACATGCGCAGTGCGTTTTTTTGCCCGGTTTTACGCTCCCGACCGGCGTACGCTCGCTTGCGGCCGTAGGTCTGGATCAGGCCCCTTGTCTCAGTGGTTACCATATGCCAGAGTTTAACTTCTACTTATCCTGTGTCTCAGGGATTAATTTATGCCCAAGTGTATCATCTATTTACCCTGAGTCTCAGGGGTTACTATATGCCAGAGTGTATCATCTACTCAGCCTGTGTCTCAGGGATTACCATATGCCGGAGTGTACCATCTACTCATCCTCTGTCTCAGGGGTTATCATATGGGAGGGGCACTACTTTTATTTAATGGAGAATTTGCATAATGTTTCTATTTTTTTTTTTTTTTTTTAAACCTTATGTCTCGCTTTAATCAAAAAGCTGCTTGATTCACATATTATATGTTAAGTACTTAGCACTGAGACTTTTCTTTAAAACTGCACTTCAGCACACCTGCACCCACCCATGACTTTACACCATGGGCTTGGGCCACTGGTCGCACCCCAACCCCCTTATTACAGCCCTGGTTGTTAACTCATACAAGACATATGTCTTACAGGGCACACTGCCTTCAGATGATCAATACAGGCTCCCCATTTGTGGGAGAGGGGCTATGACAAGGTTCCCTCTCTCCCACCCATCACATATACAGTGGCCATATTATTTATATATTACCACTTTATTAAAAGAGCATAGCGTGCCAATGTTTAATTCCTAGCACTTAAGAGTGTGTGTTGTTTTTTTTTTTAGATATAAATGTTGCCAATTTCATGATATACCGGTATTTCAAAGGTATTGTTGTTGTCCATATACATGGCCAGACAGCCATCTTAAAGACCGCATATACGCAATCTACATTGCAAAAAGTAACGTAGATTACGTAACCAAATTACTGCGCATGCGCAGTAACACAATGCTGAAAACTGCATATGGCCCGAAGTGTGGTTGGGGGGGGACCTGTTGTCAGTGTACAGTGGCATTGGGCTCCTTACCCCTCAGTCAGTCATCTGGCCCCTTGAGCTATGACAGGTTGTCTAGTCTAGCTCTGTGGAATTACAGGGTTCTGGCAACCTTCTGGAGGCTTCACTCCACCATCACCTACACTCCTCCCATCCCAGCATCTGAGAAATCACGGAAGGAAAAGATTGGTGAAGTACAGAAGGATTTTAAGTGTTATGCTGTAATTTATAGTGAATGCAGGAGAGTTACAGAAACTGAAAGCCACATCTCTACCTTTGATCATACAGTGGCTCCTCTTCCAGCCCAAATCACTACACTGGCCTCTGAGGTGCACCAATTCAAGGTGAAGTTGTCTGACTTGGAGGGATAGCTTTAACATAACAATTTGTGCTTTTTTGGCCTCCCAGAAAGAGCAGAGGGTAAAGCTCCAGAATCTTTCTTAAAACCCTGTCTACTCCAAGAACTTTGCAGTGGAATGGACACACAGTTTACCATCTTAAACTCCCCCACCAGGAGCACCACTTGCACCTTTATTGCAAAACTCCTTCACTACAGAGATAGAGATGCTGTTCTTCGTCTGGCTTGCACCAAGGGTCCTCTCTGGTTTGAGAATATTTCTGTTTCTGTGTTTCCTGATTTAGTATGGTTATACAAAAGTCAAGGGCATAAGTTCGTTCAAGTTAAAGCTGCAAAGTTTGGAGCGATTATGGATGGGTCATCTCAGTTCTTCAACACTCCAAAGGACGCCATAAACTGGCTTGAAAGACATCATCAACGTGGAGAGCGTCCTGACAGCTAGTAATGACCACGCATTGTAACTTACTATATTCACATTGTTAGATGCATGGTTAGATTGGCGGTTGAAGAAAAGTTGTTAGACATATTTCTACTTATTACTTCAGTGACTGATCTTATGGTGGATGCTGCCGATGGACTTCACCTTCTACAACATATGGGGGGCACTTGTTCGTTAAGCCTCACAGCTTGTTATTTATTGCTTCCCTTGGTTTGGTTGTAAGATGTAGAGTGGGTTGTTATTGTTAGGGGCTCAGGTATCTTATGATGAGTATACATGGTGGGTTGTGATGTTTTTATGGTACTGATGATATTCTGGCCTTTTTTGTATTTCATATATATTGGTTCAGTATGTCAATGTATACTAGATGTGTGTGTTTTTGATATGGCATCATATGGTTCAAGTGATCTATCTTGCAACAAATCACTTTGCGGCAATGAAGGGCAGTCTACCCCCGCATGGTTTCTGAAGAGTGGAACAGATACGTTTTCCTATCCTTAACCCTAACCATCCCCTTCCTGCAACCTAACTATAACCTTAACCCCCCATCTCTGCAGCCTAACATTAACCCTCTCCTGGCCCTAACCATCATCACCCCGTAGCCTAACCCCCCCTCTTCAGAACCTAACCATTCCTGTCCCACAGCCTAACTAACCAGAACAGGTACCTTGTCGAAATAAGACTGTTTTACATGGTCCACTTTCCGAAATCTTAATTTTCACAAAAAAAAGCAGTAGGCAATGGTAAAGCCAAAATTAAGCAAGACCTAATGAATCTATCATTGTCTAAATCGGTCCTTTGTAACTGCAACTGCATCCCCATCTCAGGTTACAGGTTTAGGGGGGAGTTCTTATGTCTTCCATAATAAAAAAGGTTCTGAATGATCATGTGAAATGTTCACATGTCCTGAATATTAAGAAATATTATTTTTATATCATATGCTAGAAACCCAAATTAACGGTAACCCTAAAAAACCCTTGGCTGGGTTGGGCTTATCACGCTCCATATTCTAACGATTTCCATGGGGTTTCCATAAAGATCTTTGCGCACCCCCAATTTGCACTAAAGCAGCCCATTATGGCTATTATGTTTTTCTCTTTGCCACAGTTCTCTTCCCCTGATTATACTAATTATTTTCTCTCTGGTGTCTATGACTTTGAAATGGATATTGATAGGGGTATTTAATTTTGGAAACTTTATCCTTTTAGGCTGGCTTTAAGGGGAACGGGTATAGATTTCGTTGCTCTCTAAGAATAATATTTTTGTGTAAATCAAGACTCAGCAGGGAGGTCTTCAAAGAAGCTCTGCAAAGCTCTTTTATAAGACAGATGGTAGGCATTAAGCACTTTAATAAGACTTTTGATGAAAGTTCAAAAACAATGTATTTTTTTTTGGTTTTTTTTTATAACTAATCTAAATTCCCTTTTGCTAGATGCACCTTGCATTTCCAGAAAATGCTGGGAGAAGTTATGTCTTGCCTTGCAAAGGAAGTTAGCAGGAAGTGTTATACCAACAATTTTTATTTCTGTGAAAGTTATGCGATATAAGGGTTTAGAATTTTCTGAAGTGTCTTTTACCTACTTTAATTATCTTTACTCCTCTCAATAGACATACACTTCCCCCAGGAGTCTGTGGATTTCTTTGATTCCCCATTTAGCGTAGATGAACTGGAACAAGCTCTTAGCTCATTTCCTAATTAATATACATGGAAAAAGAGATTTCACCCCGTCCGGGGTGATGTTGGTCCTGGCGCTCTCATAATTCTATCCTAAAGTCTTGGGGTATAGTGATAAAATGTTCAGATTGACATAGATAATGTATTCACAAATATATATTCATGCAAAGGTAAGTAAAGGTATGGCAATATAGTGTTCCTATAGATGTACCTGAAAGAGATCAAGAAGAAGGAAACTCAAGAGATACCGTATCCAATAAGACCATGGCCCCCCCCCCAGTAAGAACAAGAGCGGAGGGAATTGCAAAGGGCCATCCAGAACGGAGAAAGATAAGGGCTCAGGGAGACCCACCGAGATCCCCAGAAACAGAAGTAGAAGTCATCAGAGAATTAGGACACATGAACAGCAGAGAAGGGACTCTAGGGATAGGAGGGATTTGAGGGAGAGGCAGAACTCCAGGGGGAGACGCCACTCCAGGTATAACTATCAGAGACACAGGTCATATGAACACCATGGAACGGACTCTAAGGACAGGAGGAATTCGAGGGAAAGGAGGACCTCTAGGGGGAGACGACACTCCAGAGATAGGGGAAGAGAGTTTATGAGTAGAGGTAGATGGGACTCCAGAGAATACAGATGGAGTCATGGAAGGGATAGGTGGAACAATGAAAGGGATAGGAGAACCAGAAGGGACAGCAGATCCATACGCAGGGACCATGGAGATAGAGATTTCTACCATGGTCGATATGAAGGAAGCAGCAGACGCGACATGTATCAGAATACTCACCCCCAGAGAATAGGGATATTTTTAGGGATGATAGACCCCACAGGGGGGCTAACCATACCAATGTGGCCTTTGATGGGAGAGGAATAGGAAATGTATATGAGTGGGGAGATGGAAATAGGGTAAATTTTTTAGGTTGAAGGCCCCGATGAAGATCAAAAAACGGGGCAAGAGGGGAGGTAAGGGGAACAAAAGTGAACGTAGGAGAGAGAAGAGAAGGTTGTGTATGAACACTCAAAGGGCCTGATCCAGAGCTGCGAAATTTTCGCACGACGGGCGAATGCGTACGTTCGACCGTGCGTATAAACATACACGCCCCTAACACTCCCATAGTAAAGTACCTGCTTACGGCGGCTATACCCTACACTAGGTACTACCGTCGGCCGTACGAATTTTCGCACATAATACGCTGAGCGTACGGGCTTAGCACGCCCATACTGTACAATTTAAATGGCTATCCCCGCCTCCGTGTAGTAAAACGAGCGCCCAGGCGACCGTCGTATTAAACGCACGCCCCTCGAGCGAAAAATACGCACACCATACGACCGCTATACGCTCATGTCTTCCAGCCGACCGGAAGCTGTCATACTGGGCATGTGCAGTGCGAATTTTCCTACGAAAATACGCAAAAAACGGTCGTACGCTCGCTCGAAATCGGCCAATTTCGTAGCTCTGGTTCAGGCCCAAAGAGAGAAGAAAAAATGTAGGGAAGATGTAAGAATTATCAATTTGAGTAAGCACCAATTGACTTAAGTAGAGCAGGAAGTATTAGGAAGAGGACTCAAATTTGCCCCCGTGGAGAGGGTGGAGGATTTTAATTTGTTCCTGGACCTCCAAAAGTTTATTAGATCTTTGACCTTGAAGAAATTTTTTTAAATCTAAAGAAAAAAACGATCGTAATGTACAGGTAGAGAAGGTAGAATAACCACAGGAGGAAGTGGAAGACAAAAAGGTGTTTAAGAATAGATCAACTTTTTATCCCTATCATGTAAGAGGGAAGTGGATAGAGACGTTTATGGACTTAGTTAAAAAAGACTTTAGGAAAATCAATAAGATGGGTAGATCAAAAGACAATCTAGGTAAGAAAGAGAAGGAGGCTTTATTAAATCTGAGACGGAACAATGAAATCACTATTAAGCCGAGTGATAAAGGAGGGAGCATAGTCCTCCAGAATAAAGAGGACTATGAAAGAACATGCCTGGATTTGCTTAAAGATAATACCACATATAGAAAATTAAAAACCAATCTCACACCCGATATTAGAGTAAAAATGGAAAGTCTGGTAGAGAAATATGTGAAATGTAAAGTTCTCAATGAGGCTGAGAGGGATTATTTGTTAACAGATCACCCCAATATTCCAGTCTTTTTTTTACACTTCCGAAAGTGCATAAAGACTTGGAACACCCCCCAGGTAGGCTGCTTATTTGAAAGATACAGGGCATGCTCTGAGGAAGTTGAAGGAGGTTAACGTCAGCGAGGAAACTAAGATGGTTACCGCTGATGTGAGCTCTTTATATTTTGTCATTCATGAGAAAGGCCTAGAAGCGGTAAGATGGATCTTAGACCTTGTAAAAATGGATGAGAACTAGAAGAACTTCCTTCTGGAGAGTATCAAACTTATATTACGAAATAACTGTTTTTGGCTCTGTGGTGACTTCTATCAGCAGACCACGGGTACGGCTATGGGGATGAAGTTTGCGCCCCCATATGCCAATATCTTCCTGGCCTGGTGGGAAGAAGGAGTGGTCCATTCCCATCAGGATAGTAAGGATAAGGTATCTTAGATACATCAATGACGTTATTCTCTTATGGGAGGGTGACCAAACCTCTCTGGATGCTTTCTGCAATCATCTAAATTCCAATGATTTAGGCATTAAGCTCAGTTTCACCATCAGTATAGAGACCATCGACTTACTAGATCTTACAATCTATAAAGATAATGGGAAACTAGAAACTAAGGTATATTCGAAACCGACGGATGCAAATTCGTTTATACCTGCAGAAAGCAACCACCACTCGAGGTGGTTAGGCACAGTACCTAAAAGTCAATTTGTCAGGTATAGACGGAATAGACGGAATTGTTCTACTGAGGAAGCATACCTATTGCAGGATTCTGGTGCAACAGTTCGTCAAAAAAGGATACAATGAGAAAAAAATCAGGACGACCATGAGAGAAGTGGGTGTTCCAGATAGGAACAAGTTAATTAAGGAAAAAAAAGAGGAAGAAATAGAGGAAAGGTGTCAATGTCCCATTTGTTGCTAAATTTAATGATAAATATAGAACAGAAGAAGGGATAATCAAAAAATATTGGAGAAACCCCAGTTTTTATACAGAAGGGCCGATAATGTCAAAAATCATGTGGTGAGAAGTGTGTCTTCAAAACCACAGAATACTACAAGAGTTCTGAACAAGGGGTTTTACCGCTGTGGTAATTGCTTGGTTTGCCGGTCCATCAAAATGCCAACTAGTAAAACCACAGAATATCAAGTAACGTCCTCAGGAGAAACAAGGAAGATTCGCAGTTTTTTAACTTGTGACTCCAAAACTGCTGTGTACCTGATAGAATGTGAGTGCTCGCTCCAGTATATTGGGAGGACCATGCGTAAGCTACGTGAACGCTGGAGTGAGCATCTCAGGAATATAAAGAAGGGGGATACCACACACACCCTTTCTAAGCACTTTCAGGAAGTTCATAATTGTAAT